>PVKE010013087.1:0-37178 GCA_004027555.1 Craseonycteris thonglongyai | reverse complement strand
ACATATATGTGCGTGAATGTGTTTTATGATCTAGCTTTAATTATTTCTTTGACTCTCTCAGCCTCTGGCTTTTATGCAACCAACCACTCTACCGCTCAACTGTCCTCAAATATATATCCTTTCTTCAGTCTGTTGGCTTTAATCCTTCATCATGAAAACCGTGATGCAAGAGTAAGTGGCGTTGCTGTCGAGTTTGGTGGTAACGTATCACGGTTTTCAGTTTCATCTGAATCCTCAACACCCTTTGTCAATCTTTTGTCTTGTTGCATTTCAGGTGAAAGTATTCTCATCTTATTAAACTGCTTTCTCTGAAGCCTTCTCCTCCTTTTCAACTTTTTATTGCTTTTTAAAACAGATTGTCTTCCTCTTTTTTTATCTCAAAAGTTAGTGATACACAGAGTTCTGTTCCCCTCTCTCTTCTTTCTTCTCAATGGTCTAGGAGTGGTTTCCCTGGAAAGCTAACTATGAAATGGAGATTAGTCCACTGGGGCATGATCTCGGACTCAAATCTGTGGAAGAGAAGGAAACAGGTGTAGGCGAAGGGGTGTTTCGAAACTTCCCTAAATTGGAGTGGGAGAGACAGGCTTTTATGTCCTCAGGGCAATCTGCCACCAGGTGCTAATGCCAGCTCCTATGGGAAGGGAAGATGGTCTGAAGAAGGGTGGGTCTTTGCAATGCATGTAATCTCCAAAGAGGCTGCAGTAGAAGGTGCCAGCAGCTCTCTTAGACATCAGGTCATGAATATTTTATTTGTGAAGAAGGATCTGGGCCATGTGTCATATCATCATGTCACACAAATTACCCCTTGGACACACATGTGTGCCCCTCAACACATACATACCACATCCTTGAGACTTCCCCTCCTGTTTGTATCTCACAGCTGACCTCCTCTGTTGTGCCTTTAAACTGTGGAGTCCTGAAGATGGAAGATACGAGGCTTAGGAGCTGAGTTTCCTGTTCCCCTCATCTTAGGGAAGTCTCATCCATGAGACTGAAGTCTCTGCTCAGGGAAAAGCAGAGAATCTGAAGGATTGGTTTGATGGTGTCTGAGTTCTCACGTTCTGGGTGTTCCTCAAGTCTAGGTCCCATCCCATAGGAACGGGACAGATCCAGGGCACCCCTTTCTTTTTCTTGTTTCTTCTTCTTTTTCTTTTCTTTTAGCTAATTTAAATTGTGTTTCTGCTGCTTGGCATGCAATGAGCTCTGACTAATGCGGAAGATGACCAATGACTGACCCGAGCCAGAGCCTAATGGGTCACTGTGTCCTTCAGGTTAGGCAGCACCTGCCCTGAAATGGATCTTGGCTTTTGTGATGTCTGGCTGACTTATGCCAATATGATTAAGCCTTGCCATGTTTTATCTGCCTGGGCACTTTCTTTTTTTCTTTTTTTTTAATATACTAGGTTTCAACAGGAAGGGGTCTGCATTTCTCATGCAGGTGAGAATTGAGGGGAATGATGTGCATCTGTGTGTGTGTGTGTGTGTGTGTGTGTGTGTGTGTGTGTTTGCACATATGCATAGTAAAAGGGGCTTTTCAGGGTGTGGAGGCTCAGAAGTGAGCTGGTTTTCTTACCAAGCCTGTCCATCCCACAGATCATTCATTTTCTTACTAGAAATTATTGAGAAATCAAGGTTTTCCTGGCTGAGATTGTGAATCTGTGATCAAAGCAAGATATCTATATAAACTATCCTCACATATTTTGCATCTTAATAAATAAAGAAATAGATACCCAATTAAAAATATTGTAAAGGGGGTCAAAGGAGAATTATCTAAGTAAAAGTTAGTGGTAGTATTAAGGCAAAAGGTAAAGCAAAGTTGATCACCCATCCGGCAATAATTCACAAATGGCAGCTTTGAGAATTTGTCTGGAAAGCGTTGACAACATTATGATTCACATGTGATCCATTTGTTGGTGGGAGCCTCCCTCCTACTACATGCCAGGTACTTTCCCAGAAACTGCGAATGTAGCCAGAAACAAGACAGACAGGATCCCTCCTCCCAGGGGTTTGAATTTTAATATGAAGAGTCAGAGAAATAAATGAAGAATATTTCTGACAAGTGCATTCAAGAAAATCAACCCAGTGATATACAGAGTGCTACTTGGAGCAGAAGGGAGGGACCGCATATCAGATGAGATTCTCAGGGAAGTCATGAAGGTGACTTCTGAGCTTAGATCTGAAAAATAAAAGCAAAGGACATTTGCTAAAAAGCCATTGAAAAGGAGGAAACAGCAAGTACAAATGCACTAACAGAAATAAACTTGACAGATGTAGTATCGCTAAGACTGAATCTTAGTGACCAGATGGGCAATAGCCAGGACACAAGGGATTTATGGATTAAAAACAGGGAAATTACATTTTACGCCAAAGGCTAGAAGTCTAAGCCATAGTAAGTTTTAAGCCATAGGATGACATGATCTTACTAATATTTATGAAACACCTCTTTTTGTGCCAATGTTAAGGTTCAAATAGAACATCCATAGCAATAATATTTTTTCCTGTGACTGGCTAATTTTCTAACCCATAGCACATTAAATGTAATTAGCAGCTTTAACTGTGGCTTAGGTTTTAAAGGCTATCTTTGTGTTTAATTTTTATTTTCAGTCATCATCAGAATCATTAATGCCATTTATCATTATTAGGATATTTCTTCTACACTGCCAAAAACTGAATTCTAAATAACTGGAGCTTTACTATAGTTTTGTGTCCCAGAATATGCATCTTAATGTCCTTAATATTTTAATTCATTAGTTGATACTTTCTTTTTTCTGCCTCTCAATGGACATTAATATCTTATACAAATACAAAGCTATAGTTAAGCTAATATAAAATATTTAACGTTTTATGAAATCCTTTAATAATGAGCAGCTACTGAAAATGCATGGCTAAACTCATGAATCTCAGCTCACACAAAAGAATCAATAAAAAAATAATTGGCAGGCCAGTAGGTTATATACTGATATAAGGAACTATTATTCAATATTGGTTCTTTGTTTGTTGAGAAATACCTAATATTCAGAAGCAGAAGATACTATTCTTTCTCTGCATTTGTCTGTTTCTAATTTTAAAAATATTCATCTTTTTTTATATGCTATAATTGATACACACACACAAGAGAGTTGTTATAGAAATATTGGCTCATGTGATTATGGAGTCTGACAACTCCCCATATCTGCGGTTGGTAAACTGGGAACATGCAGAGCCAATGTTTCCATTCAAATCTGAAGACAGAAAACAACCAATTTCCCAACTCAAAGGCAGTCAGACAGGAGGAATTCTTTATTTCTTGGGGGAGAGTCCTCCTTTTCGGTCTATTCAGGCCTTCACCCATTTGAACAAGGCTCACCCTCTAGACAGGGCTTTAGTCAATCTAACTATTTGAATGTTACGCTCATCCGAAGACGTCCTCACACCACACCCAGAATAATATGTAACCAAACATCTGGGCTCTCCATGATCCAGTTAAGTTGAAATACAAAATTAACCTTCATAAGTAGTAAAGCAAATTTTTAAAGTTCAGTCTAGGATTGATTTACCCATTCTTCCTACCAGAGTTCATTGATCCCCTGATAAGCATCAGGTCTGTTCTAAGTACAGGTATATAATGGAATGTAAGAAATAGTCTCTGACCTCAGTAGATTCACGGTCCTTGGGAAAGGGGAAAACACATACATAAACAAAGTGTAGTAAGACAGTGACCAGACAGAATGGCTCACAAGCCCTGAGTGGAAACTCAAGAGTTTTACCTCTAATATTTAGAGAATGGTAATGAGATTACCTACAAAGAGGAAATAGTCATTCAAGATAGAGGGAGTATCCTATCTACAGAAACGTGTAGTGTTAGGAAGCAGACAGTGGGAAATGCCAGTGAACTGGGGACCCATGGGATGCCTGAGGGAGTGACAGTGGGTAATTACATCATAAAGAACTTTGCATGCACTGAGTACTGGTCGCAAGCCAGTCCAGTTTTCCACTAGTTGCAAAGGAGCTCAAGGACCTTATTCCATTTGGGGCATATTTTTGCTAGTTTCTGCTTGAGTTTAGCCAAACTCTTTTTGGGATCACCAACCAGAAACACTTGTTCTTTCCTCTAATGACTTGTTCTGTTAAACAATTAGTATTTGAATTCATATCATCCTTCTTTTATTCAATTCATTAATTGAACACCTAGCATGTCAGGCACCATGCAATGAGTTGGCACATTGCAGTGGATAGAGATTTGTGGCTTTTTACTCATGAAGCTGAAAGTCCCCAAGATAAGGAATCATAAACAACAATATATGGTGTTTAAACATGATTACCACAATGAATGTAAAATATAGACTATGGTTGTCAAAGCTAAAGTCAAAATCATCCCCCGACTAAGGAATCCCAGGAAGACCTGTGGAAATGCTGGGCTGTTTTATCTTGGAGAACCAGTGACAGAATCTCTAAGATCCAAAGCAACACACAGGCCTGGTTTAAAGTGCACATAAAACCTTGGTCTTGCCCAGGCACAGACCTATTATTCTGTCATCTTCACCCAGAAACAAGAAATACATTTTCAGTTCTTTCTTAACTTCATGATCTGACTCATTCATATATTGTTTCTGTCTCTGACTCATTTATCCACTCCCTTTCAGCATTGTTGTTTATTTGACTTAGAAATCAGACCTCAAGCTGTCAACATACAAGAAGTAACGTGAGGAATAAGAATGCAGTGTGTTACAGGTTTCTGTCTGTAGGCGATTATATTTTTACATCATCTTCTCAGGAATAAATGGGAAACATCAATCCTGTAATTGAAATGAGATAAACTCATTTGCTTACCTGAAGACCAACCTGTTTTTCATCATGCCAGCTCCTCTCAGAGGCTCACGATAGTCCCAGCCTCACACAGAAAGCAGCAGAGGTGTGTGCATCCAGTCTTTGGGGAAATCCACCAACATGGTGATACTATAGAGTGTGAGGGGAATAAAAGAACCCTAGAAGCTGAAAGCTCTGGCCCAGTTCTTCTGGCTGGCCCTCCTATTAAAAACATTTGCAGGGATGCCAGGATAGCTTAACAGGTTGAGTGCTTGCCTTGCAATCATGAGGTCCAGGGATCAAATCTCAGGCCTGGCCCACGCAAACCCATATGCTAAACTGTGGTGCAACTGGTAACTGCTGAGATGGTGGCAAAGGTTCCCACCTCCCATGCGGGAGGCCCCCAGTTTGATTCCTGCCTGTATGGCTCCACATCCACCTGTGTGAAATGAAATCATGTCACAACTAATGACGTACAGTTACAGAGACTGCTTTGGGCCTGCCTCCCTTCTCTCTTTCTCTCTCACCTTCTCTTAAATAATAAAATAAATCTTTAAAAATAAAAATAAATAAATACAGGCATACATTTGCAAGGTGCAGTGATTATGGCCTGAACAATGTCCTGAGGCTTTTCCTTAGCTGCCTTGTACAAACAGGTCTTCCCACCGGGCTTCTCGCCTAGTCCTGCAGCTGTGGGAGCCCAGCCGTGGTCCTTCCCCACCGCACGTTAATCACACCTGCTTCAAGCTGCTCCGGCCACAAACCACTCATTGTGCTTTAGATGGCTGGACCCTCACAGCAGCCGTGCTCGCAGGAGATGTGGGCAAAGCTCTTGACAACGCCGGCTGGCTGGGATCCACTGTATCATCACTGTAGCAAGAACAAATGCAGAGGAAATGGAGGCTAATGTTTGGTTGTGAAAGCTTTAAACAGAGAAAAAGTTTTATTCAGTGAATTATAATACTAGATAAAACATGAACAGCTGAGTTTGGGCCCTAACTTTGCATTTACACATCACCTATTTTAAGAATACCTAGACATTTAACTGTACTACAGATTAAAGTTTTTAACTCCAAAATGAGAAAACTCAAATACATCGGCAGTTAAATTCAGTTAACTTCCGTGTGATAGGAGTTCTTGGGCTGAGAATGAGCACATTAATTCACTCATACATTTAGCTATTCATGTATTAACTCACTCAGATATGTATTTAGAATCAACTGTCAGTAAGACTCTATGCTAATCCGAGCCTGAAACATGTGGGGAAAGATTGTATACTTTTTTTTTTTTAATGTTTTTGAGATCTTTAGGAGTGGAATAAATACTGTCCACATCTGGAATCAAACGACAGGGTTATTATAGTTTTATAATCTCATTTATTCATTTATTTATTTATTCTTTCTTTTATTCAATAAACATGTGTTGAAATTCCACTGTCTAAAAACAGTAACTATTTTCTTAAATGCCCTTGGATCCACATTCTCCATTCCTAGTCCCAGTTATTGCTGGGTTTGTGTTTAATTTTTATATTGCTCCTTTATAACGTTAGTAACAAACATAAATCCTTGCTTTGTGTTTTAGAAGATTTTTATGGTATTAGCTGGCCATCCCCCGCTTCTTTTTTTTTTTTTTTAATTTTAATTTTATTTTATTTTTGACAGAAAGAGAGAGAGAGATACAGAGACAGAGAGAGAACTGAACTGTGGGAACTCCCCAGTTCAGTATGTGGGTCCACCTGGGCCAAAGCCGAGATTCGATCCTTGGTCCTCGAGGCTTCAAAGCGAGCGCCTAACCTGCTGAGCCATCCCGGCTTCCCCTTTTCCCCACTTCTTAAGATGAAGCTGTCACTACACTTATCCTTTATATTTCACAGTTCCCTTCCTCTTTCACCCCCACTTCTTCACTAAAATGTTTCCTTTTCACGTAGGTAATTTTATTAACTTTTACTCGCTGTTCTGTGCCCACACCAAGTTGGCCATACTCTGTCCATAGACTGACCCCAGAGAGTACAGCACATAGATAGCTACATTATTATGATGAGGCTAGTAATTTTATTGCTGTTTCAAACACTGCATTAGCATTGGAATTACATTGTCATCCCAGAAATATAATGTGGGGACCTCTGTGAAAGCTGAAAGAGATGATCCTAGTGTCAAGGTCAAGGCAACTTTATTTCACGATACTAAATCATACCACATTTTAAGTTGCTTCTATGTAGACTATGACTTTTTTGTACATTATCATTTTTTATCGTTTACCATTTTCTAATCTTTTCCTTCCTTTTTTTCTATTTCTTTTTTTCTCTTCCTTTCTTCTCTTCTTCCCCACTGTCTCTTTCTTCCTTCCCCCCCCCCCACTTCTTTGCTGCTCAACCCTTGCCCTTCTCTTCAGACTTTGTACTTTGATTCTATCCCATGATTTTCCAAATATTTTCATTCAGAGAAATGGAAGTTACTTCAGGACTTTTTCGGGCAACATGCATTTTCCTCACTCCTTTTCCCATGGAGCACTCATACCCTTGGGGCTGACAGACAGTCCAAGCATGTAAGGGAGGAGGTAGGCTGGTTCTTTGTCCACGTCTGCCCATTCTGACATCAGCTGGACGACATGGCCCTACCTGGTCCTCCTCCCAACGTCTCATTGCGTCTTCCGTCATGGGTATAGGCAGTGCTCAACCCTTCTAATACCACACTTCCTGGTCAGGAAAACTTGGCAACACGATCGAAGTCTGTCTTGAAATATTCTTGCACACCCACCATACTCTTCTCTTCCTGGGTCCTGCGTGAGGGGCTTTGTAGGGGGTTTATTACAGACATGGGTGCTATAAAAGTTTCTTCTGTTTTTAAGTTCTCCAAACTCTATGGGATGCCACCTCATCCCCCACAGCTGTGCTCAGAAATTGGGTTTTAGGAGAGAGTGGAAGCATGAGACTCTATCAGAAACAGATACTCATAAATATCAGAAATCTGATATTTACTCTGTGCCATTGTGTTGAGAACATTCACTTTTTCTCCAACCCAAAGCATTATTACCTCCTCTATAGCTAGAAAGATCCATCCTCACCAATTTTTCCCAGTTTCTCATTTTGACCAGTACTTCAGTCATTAGCTTCTTTTAGTCCCCTTGTTGTTTTTTTTTTCTCATAATCTTGCCCTGTGCATAGAATATCCTTTGGACCAAACCTGCCTGGAAAACCCATTCTACAAATGAGTTCCTAGTGATCTGTATGCTATACTACCGAAATGTCTGAATATCAATTCAAACTCAGGCTGGAAAATAATTATACACACTAGACTTTACTGCCAAGTGAGTTTTACCAAACACAAAACCTTACATATTTCTTAAAGCAAAACTGGCCAATCAAACATTTTCCAAGCTTGGACTTGGCCCAAACTCATAAATCTTTCTGGTTCAATCCCCAAAATAAAACTGTTTTGAATTTCAAACTCATCTCAAGATGTTTGAGACGAAACTGGTTAAAAACACCCATATCTACTCATTGTAACTTCAGATTTCCCACAAATTCTGGGCACCAAAACCCTTGCGGTGTTTCTGCTGCGACTTTCATCTCAGCCCCTCAGGAATCTGGTGGTGATAAAGAGCTTTGGGAGATGATTGAGGAGGCAGCATTTCTGCCACTGGAGACTCTGGGTTCCCATGAGCTGCTAATTCCTGGGTTCTGGTGGCTCTCAAAGACTCCCCAGATTGGTGTTCAATCCTCAGGGGCCTGCCTGCAAACATGAAACTTTTGTTTTGTTTTGTTTTGTTTTCTGTCATTTACTCTCTTCTCTTATTGGATTAACATTTAAATAGGCATGTAGTTTCTATGGTTACACATAAAGTGATGTTCTAACAGTTCTCATTAAAGTTTAAGGAATCTTATGAAAGAAGAAAGTGCTTATTAGCAAGTATTTCATAAATTTTTGAAGTGAAGAGGAAGATGAAACTTTGAAGCACCTCAGTTTTATGCTTAGAAATATCAAGAACATATATTATTATTGCTGCACATTGCTGTACAATAGTGTCTTTTGTCATAAACAAAATTCCCTGAGGGATTCCCCGAGGGATTTTAAAATAGAATAGATTCTTACAACCTGGGATCATTAAGATCAAAATACAGGAAGAATGCTGGCTATGTAATCTTGCAAAACCCTCTAATCCTTTAATGCTTTGATTGATGAGTCTGATATGAAGGACTTTGCTTCAAGCTTCATGAGTCCATCGGCTACTAATGAGGTTTAATAAATGTAACTGCATTTAAAAATATTAAGTATCATAAATTATTACCTTGATGATTTTTAACTAAGTGCATCCATAAAAATTTCTGACAGTTTTCATGAGCCCTGATCATCAAACAAAAGTATTTTCTGAATGTAATATATAAAACAGTGAATTTACTTAAAACTGTATTTTGAGAGGTTTTCCCAGTTCATCTGTAATACAGGATGAAAAGTTAACTAAATGAGGAGCAATTTTTCTTAGTATGCCTTATAAAATAGACACTAACAAAGAAAAAGCAATAAAGACCACTTATTTTCTAAAAACGAAAATAAAGTGTAAAGATAGAGGACATCTATTTTGATAAATATAAATTTGATAACTAGGCAGCCTGTAAGTAAAAACAATCTGACTAAAATACAAATTTAAGGAATCAATTAACATGCTTACTGCTTATTGTCACCCAGTGGAATTTGTTTAAAAAGTTCTTGAAGTTTTCCACAGTATAGTTAAGAATCAGGTTAATCAGTGCAAGATAAATGAAACTTAATGCAAAGAGACTTGTCATAACATAAATATATAGTCCCTTAAAAATATGCCTATAACACATTTTTGAGAAGATAAAAATGATGGCTTATTATGCAGTTACACAATCTAATATTTAGAAAGTTAACATCCAGAAAATCTAACAGTTCCAGAAGCAAGTTTTTTTGTACTGTGAGGTTTCTATGATGGTTAATTTAGTGTGTCAAATTGAATGGGCCATGGGGTGCCAAGATATTTGATCATATATTATTCTAGGTGTTCTAGGTATTCCTGTGAGGGTGTTTTGGATGAGAATAACATTTGAATCCGTAGCCAGATTAAAGAGATTATTTTTCCTAATGTGGGTGGGTCTTGTTCAATCAGGTGAATGCCTGAATAAAACATTATTTCCCTAGTGGAACTGGTAACACCTCTAATTGTTTATTTATATCAAATAGTGACAACAGGTAATCTTGCATTGGTTTCTTACCTTTTTGAACCCAAGGCAGATTTTGTATAGTCAGTTTCGATAGAAACTTCCAAAAGTTTCCCTAAAAAGCTATAACTAATTTTGCTATTAAAAACAGTCATAAAAATACTCATTGATTCATACTATAGCCAATATTGATATGGTATATCAGTTATTTAATATATGTGGGATCTATCATTGTTTAATTTACATTTTCTGATTAATGATTTGGCTATAATTCTATGTGTTAGCTCTTTGTATCTACTCTATAATTGCCTGTCTACATCCCTGATCCATATATGCATTATTTTGCATTTTCATATAGATTTTTAGGAGCTCATGTATGTTAGACATCCTTACAATGGGCATATGTTCCATATGTTGCAAATGTTTTCTCCTAGTCTATCTTTTACCTTTTCATTTTATTTCTATGACTGATTACACAGATCTTCCAATATAACATTATTTTCATATAGTGAAATCTTTCTTCCTAATAGATATGGAATCTAGAATTTGCTGGGTTTAAGAAGTCTTGTTTTTCCCTGGTCAGCAGAGAATTATAAAATAAGATATATTTTTTATAACTTAAATTATTTATGAAATGTTATTACAGCCTTAGGGGTTTATATTTCACTCTTAAATTCAACTAAAATTTACTTCAGTGAATGGTGTAAAGCAGTACCTTAAATATATTTTTCTTCCAATGAATGAGAAATTACGCCACACGATTTGTTGAATAGTCTGTTTCGTTCCCACATGCCACATGCATTCTATATTTAATCACCACAAACGCTTCACTCCATTTCTGTCTCCATTCTGTAATCTTTTTCTTCTCTAATAGTTCCTTTCTTTTCATACAACACTATTATAACTACTGTACTTAAATGGCATACAGTATTTTTAAATCTGGTAGAGCAAATTCTCACCTATTGCTCACTTTTTAAATCATACTGTCTGTTCTCACACAGTTTCTTTTAATCCAGAGGAAATTCAGAGTCAACTCATCAAGTTTGATATGGAATTTTCTTGGGTATTAATTTGTGCATTAATTTGTGGGATAGAGTCATGTGTCCCCCAGGCTAGTTTCTGGAAAAAAAGAAACAAACAAAACAACTTCAGCCCACCTGCAGGGGGGCTGGGGTTAGCAGACATCTCTAATTAGTCACCCCATGACAACTGTCTTCCACCATGTCATGGTCATTCTGGCCATTTTGGCCAAATATGGGTACCTCTGTAGCCTCCCCCCAGATCTCTGGCCTGTGACCAAGCCTTTGTCTAGCCTACATCACTGTTCAGTTTTGTTCTCTGGTCAACTTGGCTTCCTCCCACTTTCCTCCACATCTGTGCACCCATAACAGACATTGTGCACTGTTCTGTCCTAGCATCTGCTTCTGGATGGGAGGAACCTGTGAGAAATGTGGAAAGAGCTGATATGCTTACATTACCGGTACTCATTTTGCTAATAAGTGAATATTATCCTTGAGGAACATCAGTCGTTATCCTCATAAACACAAGTGCTGTGAAATGATTCAGTGGTCCCAGTGTGTATTCATTGTAAGAGTCTACACCATCATTAAAGAAAATCACCAAAGCATCTGAGGCACAGTTCAAACAGGTGTCAAGCTCTTAATATCACAGATGAAGTGGGGCTGGGGAAGAGAGCAGAGCAAATGGGAGAAGTTCTACCCTGTTTATAGACAGGGTACTCAGCTCCAGCCCATTCCTGCCACTTGGACACATGTACCCAGTGTGCCCCCTTCTCCCATTATTTTCAAGAGAAACCCTTAGATCCATATATTATGTAAAAATTTCTGCTGCCTGATCTAGAATATGTGCACTAGGTTTCCAACCAGTTTTTTGGGGGTTTTTTTTTCCTAGAAGAAATAAGGTTTCTGAAACAGAGAAGAATATATTTACTGTTTTGAATATTTTTAAATCTTAATTTACCTTTAGCAATACGTCTATTTTCATAGTCATGAGACACAAAATGACAATGTATTTTTTTTAATATTTTATTTATTTATTTTTGACAGAGAAAGCGAGAGATACAGAGACAGAGACAGAAAGAGAACTGAACTGGAGGAGCTCCCCAGTTCAGCATATGGGTCCACACGGGCCGGGGCCAGGATTCAATCCCTAGTCCCCCGCACTGCAAAGTGAGCTCTTAACCCACTGAGCCATCCCGGTTTCCCCAACAATGTATTTTTTTAAGATGTATTCTTATTGTTTTTGACCCAGAGAGAGATAGAGAGAGCGAGATAAAAGAGAGAACCCAGAGCTGTCTCCATAGTTCTATGTCATTGGTTTTCAATACAGTTTCATTCCACAGGTGGGCGTGGGGCCAGGGGCCTCCCATATGGGAAGCACAACCCAATTTAACATATAAGTCTATACAGGCTGGGGCCGGGATTTGATCCTCAGGCCCCAGGGCTACATATGAGTGTTCAACCCGCTGAGCCATCCTAGCACTCGTGACAGCATATTATTAAAGCCAAATGTCTGCTGTCAGGTTCACCAGGTTTCAAATAGAAACATATCAGAATGCTTTGACAGGGAAGTCATTTGAACTAGGTTTCTTTGTCCCAAACTAACAGTATATGTCAGACTTCCTTTCTGAGGGAAGTAATGAGTGAGGCAAATGAGAGAGGACAAGCTATTGGCTATCCTTCACACAGAGAGAAACACTATAACAGGGAATACGTTTTATATGTTACATTAACGTCAGTTACACTATATGATATTTTAGAAAACCATGGTATGCCTTAAAATCTATAAGGTATGAGAGCAGGAAAATTCCCTATTTTTTATTTAAGAATGATAAGTAGTAAAATATTCATATTCATTAATTTTATAAGAAAGACCAATAATCATGTAGTTCTTGGTACCATAATAGAGCTTTATTTTCTCCAGAAGGATCCTAGCTCTATTGAAATTTTTAATCTATTTATTCATTTTTTTATCTTTAATAACAATTTAAAATGTGTAAAGAAAGAAACCAACTTTATTTTTCTATAGAATAATACAGACAACACATATATGGTTCATATGGTTCCTTCCTAATTTCATTGTCTCCTATGAAAGCCTTTAATTCAGTGGTGTCCAACCTTTTGGCTCCCCTGGGTCACATTGAAAGAATTGTCTTGGGCCACACATAAAATACACTAACACTAATGATAGCCGATGAGCTTAAAAAAAAAAAAAAACAGATAGAAAAATTCTCATTATGTTTTAGAAATTTGTGTCGGGCCTCATTTAAAGCCATCCTGGGCTGTAGGTTGGACGTGCCTGCTTTAATTTCTGAACCAGTTATGTTTGCCTGAGCAGCTTAGAATGATTGCTGTAGATCGAATGTTTTTGAAAGCCATTCTTACACCTCTAATTTTTTCAAATGCGTTCGTTTTTGTTTTTTTTAAACATCAAAAGTCTTACATTTAATTTCAGTTAATATTAACAAAAATAAAATAAAACTGGGAGGAACAAAAGCAGAGAACTTGATGAATTTCATAAAAAGTGTTTTCTTTTAACAGCAAGAGATTAAGAGTGGCTGAATAAAACATATACACAATTTATTAAGCTATTTATAAGAAGTAAGTGGAACCAGCATTGACCAATATTAATTTTGGCTCAGAAGGTCGTTATTTTCAATGCTTTGCTGTCATCAACATTAAAAGGCTGCTATAAGATTTATGAAGTACATATTTATATTATTGGGTTATTAGGTAGTAATGGTTCAGAAAAGTATTCATGAAAATGAAAAATATAATAGTAATAGTAACGAAGAATAAAAAGTTGTATTAATCAAGGCCCAATCAGGAGATAGAAGCCATACAATAATTTCAATAAGGAATGTTTGATGTAAAGAATTATTCACTAGAACAGGAAAAACTCTATGCAACTGCAAAGCGAATGCTAAAAATTCCCCTGGTGTTCAGGGAGATTACCCAAGGAAGGAACAAACGTGGAAAGTGGAGGCCTTCCTGAATGTTGGCATTCAGACTTCTTTTTTTTTTTTCTTTTCAATTTTTTTATTGTTAAATTTATTGGGGTGATATTGGTTGGTAAAAATTACATAGGTTCCAGGTGTTCAATTCTACATTACACAGTCTGTGTATTGCATTATATGCTCACCACCCAGGGTCAGTTCTCTTTCCATCACTATATATTTGATGGACTTCTTTAGAGAGTGTATGGTTATGACCCTGTGGATGGCAGAGTAGCTTGCTGAGTTGCCTTGGATGGTAACTGGTCCATGGGCCCTGGGTAGACTGGAAACATCCCTCTGGGATGCTACCGAAATTCGGTGGGGGTAAGAGTTGCTTGGATGGTCCATGCACATCCTGCTGGCAGCTGGAAAGAGTAAAAAGTGATGGGACAAAGAAAGACGCGAGTCCCCTTCTTCCTGCAATGCCTCTCCACCACCCCTGCTGACAAGTCCTAACACGCAAGCTGCAAAGTCAAACTATATAAAGGGCCAAATACCATTTTCATCCAGCAGACCATCTGGAGCTGAGTACAAATTGATCATTTCCAACAGTTATACTAAACTTTCTATCTATTCATCTCCCTCTGAACACATGTACTTAAGTTTCTGCATAGTTTAACTTTATCAGTTCTCCTAAATATTAAAACAATCATATTCTAAAGGATCTGAGCATTTCCAGGATATGGAACCACTTTAGTGATAAATACAATATGGTCAAATATAGCCCATGAACCTATGGGTTACCAGGAAATCCAAATTATAATAATTTCTGAAATGGTTGATAAGTGGCTCCACTCTCTCAATTATATATTGCTTATCACTTACTTTCTTTTGTTAGAAGAAGTAAGGCAAGGGCAGGGCACTGAAATAGTTCATACTTTATGGAGCTATTTTTTTTCCTGATTTTTAGCTTTTGTCCCATTTGCAATTGTTTCAGTTTCATAGAAATTATATTCCTCTCAACATCTATGAATATCTGTGATGATCAGTGCAACACCAATATCTGTGAGCTGATACAAATTGGGGAGGAGTGCTCTTTAAGGATAAATATACAAAATTATGAATTCTGTAATTCATGTGAAAATCTCCCACTAAGCCTAAAAAATGTGCATCAAACCTAATTTCTCAGCCAGATCCCAAAGATTTATACAGCCACTCCCTTGACCCAAATCAAAAGAAAGTAGGATGGAAGATAAAGTAGAAAAAGGCATCACTCTGAATGGACTGAAGTCAATTACTATATATAGTTTTGCAAATTTTACAAAATGACATGAACCCATTACTAGGCTCTCTTCTCAGCATCTTCTAGAGTGACTTTTACATGTATGTGGCCTTCAAATTTAAGCTTCATTAGTTTCACATGAAACCTACCTCTGGTGATCAATTTATAATTTATTAAGATCTAGTAGAACATTTACTTACCATACCTCTTCTTTTGGATTTCCTTCCAGTGTTTGGGGAGTCTTGGTTTTCTGTATGTATTTATTGATGAAAAGTAGGTTGATCAATATAGAGAGCTGTCCTGGATACCCTTTTTAGTAGATTCGTATACTACTCTTAAACTCCACCTATGCCTTTGGTTCTTATATACCACAAGTGATACGCCTTGCACGGTGTCTAGCATAACAGACTCCACTGTGCCTACATGCCTGGCCCCTGCCTCTCCCCCAGCCTCATTTTTACTATATTTGTGGCCAGTGGGGTTCCTCAACACATCAATCTCATTCTATCTCAAAGTCCTTGCAGCCTTCCAAACATCTAAACAGTTCTCCAGATCTTTACAAGGGGAACCCCAGTAAAAAAAAAGGAAAAAAAAAATTTATAAAAGACTGGGTATTTATTCTTACATGTTTAATCTTCAGTCACCTTCAAAGTACCCTCTGTTTGATGCAATACATTTATCAAGATGCTTTTTCCACTACTCAAAACTCATCAATTTTGATGCCTTTTTGTACTTCTGCTGTTTTCTGTTTTACCTCCTCCACATCAACAAAAAATTCCCCTTTAAGTGATTTTTTTTTTTAATCTGAGGAAACATACAAAATTCACTCGAGGCTAAATCGGGTGAATAGGGGAGGTGGGGAACGGGATCATGGGCTTTTTGGTCAAAAGCTACTGAATAGTCAGCATAGTGTAGGCAGGTCATTGTCGTGGTGGAAGAACCAGTCATCTGTTTGCCTCAAAACAGGATGTTTCTTTCACAAACCATGAAACAACCTTCTCAAAACTTCCAAATAAAAACTTTGGTTGACTGTTTGACCCAGAGGAACAAATTCCAAATGCACAAACCCTCTCACATCAAAGAAAGATAATTCAAGGTTTTTGGGGTACCCCCTGGTACATAGCTGACTATTCATTATTTATATCTTAACTCACCTCTTTAGATTTCATGAATAATATATTTATAAAGTAGAAAAAAAGCTATGAGGAGTCATCAGAAAAGATTGAAGCCAATGACTTTCGCTTTATACTTTCCTTGATTCTCTGTACTGCTTTTATTCATTTTTATGTGTGTGCTTGTTCTATTGCTTGTCTTCCTACACTGTTTGGATGAAGTTCACCAATGGCCTCTTACAGAATCCTGATATTAATGTGAAAGGAGGCCACACATTCAAATAAAAATGAGGTAAATTCCTTTCAGAATTTCCACCTAGCAACTTTGAGAAGAATTGCACTTTTTCCGAAACTAATCCTAATCTTATCGTTTGGTTTATTATAACCCTACTCCTGTGTCTTTCCCCTTCATTTCCCCCCCTTTTTTAAAACTCTACCTTGCTTATTTCCTGTTTCAATAGTCAAAGATAGAGACTTGACTCTCCTACCCAATGCACGCAGTCATATGAATTTGAAATCTTTTTTTTGTGATGCTGGAATCTGGGAGGAGGCAG
Organism: Craseonycteris thonglongyai; assembly: GCA_004027555.1. Classification (NCBI taxonomy): domain Eukaryota; kingdom Metazoa; phylum Chordata; class Mammalia; order Chiroptera; family Craseonycteridae; genus Craseonycteris; species Craseonycteris thonglongyai. The sequence continues at coordinate 20,311 of PVKE010013087.1, read as the reverse complement.
GGACTTGGAGCATAATGCTAGGGCCCATGTGTTTCTTGACCCAAGTGAAACTGTTTGGAACTTGGACAATGTAATTGTTATGTCAAGCTATGGGAAACCAAGAATTTTCTAGAATAGAACAAACAATTGAACACTAGTCTCAGATAAAGTTTAGAGGGTGCTCAGGCAAGCTGATCATTTTGATATGATGATAGTCAAGTCTAATGATCTCCAAAGTGTTCTCAGAGGTCTGTGTTAATTTCTCCCATTGTAAAAGGAAAAGTGTATGTTTACCAAGAAATCAGTGCTGACATGTGTGATCTCTGACTCAGAAGTGTCAAACCCCAAGGGAATGAGAAGGTTGAGCCAATAAAGCCTCCTCTGGCAGAGGAAGAATATAGTCTTCTGGTCTCAAAGCAGGTTTCTTTCAGCCATTCAGATACTTTGAACTTGGCCCAATTTGAGTCACTACCTGAATACCACCCCTTGTAAGCCTTGAGGTCTGAGTGGGAGGGAAGGAGTAACTTGGTACCACCCACTTCAGCCTCAACATGAGTAGTCATATCCCTTGTGTGAGATCTAAGAGGAGTAGAGTTGTCAGTGTGTTTTTTATTCACAACCATGTCCCCATCACCGGTGATAATGACTGACAAGTTATAAGCACTCAAGAAATATTTATTCAGGGAATCAAATCAACTATTTTAATATATAGCTTTTTATTTTAAATATACAAAACATCTTAACTATTAAAATAAAAAGAAATAATTATCTTTTCTATCTGAATGTTAAGTAACCTTTCAAGGACCCTTGTGAGGAAATATTGCTGAAGAATAGAGTATTGAGGTGTAAGTGTCCAGTGGGTAGGGATATTTTATAATAACTAAACAGTGGTATTCTATTTCTCTCTCTCTGTCTCTCTCTCTGTCTCTCTCTCTCTCTCTCTCTCGCTCTCTCTCTCTCTTTTTTCTCTGCTTTCCTCTTCCCTCTCTCAGTCTCTCTGTCTCTGTCTCTCCCTCCACCCCCTCTCTCTATTATAAATATGATATTTTACTGTGCCTTTCCTGAAGAAATACTAACAAAATTTGGATTGACACATTCCCTGACACCAAGCACCCCCATAAGCCAAAACTCTGGTGAGTGTGGCTGAGAAGACACTTAACAAACATACTATATCAAGAAACATAACTCTGAATGTAGTGTGTCAACATACCAGCAAAATCATTTCAAAAGCCAATTTACTGTCTGACCTTCGCAAAGTCATTTGACCTTCATTGCAACTAGTTACAAGATTGATTTAAAAAAGATGATCAGTAATGACAACATTTCTGAAAAACTGTAGTCTTGTACACTGAGCTGTTTTTAATTGGGAACTTTGTTCTGTTTCAGAGGAAACACTGCCTCTTTGGTGGTAAGTAAATCTAAGTTAGGTGCATTAGATCCATTCATGCTGCATGAATATTGTGTTTACGTACTATTCAAAATGTCTTTGAATTTCTGTATATGGTGAATAGCAAACTGGCAAACATTAAAAAAGAAGCTGTATTTGGTTTTATTTTCAAATCAGATAAGTCTAGCTCAAGTTTTCAGGATCTATAACTACTATCTGTATAAGTTTGGGCAAGTTTTGTAAACTTCAACTATTTTATCTAGAAAATAATCATCAAGGTCAGGTAAGAATTATTAAAATATTAAAAACAGTGCAGTATCTGTCACTGAGTAAGCAATACATCATAGCAGTCATTATTATCATCATCGGTGGTGTTGCAATTATGATGGATTATGAACTTATCACTAATAATTACATAGTGCATCCCGGTATGTATTCTGTGAACTTAATGCATTTAGGTGGGTTTTACCTCATGTCCGAATCTTTTCTTCCCCTTCTTCTTACAGTTCTCACACATTTCTAACATATGTTATCTTCTATATTTTATATATTAATACAAACTACTTGAACTTATTTTATAGCACAGTGGAACTTAAATGAATGTATAAGTGGATAGATACAAATGTAAACTATGTAAATACTCACATGTACATACAGTAATCTTGGGCAATAAATTACAAAATGTCACAAGATCTCATATAATTTTTGTTTTATGTCATCAAAGAGAGGAAATAGGAGATACAATCTCAAAGGAACACCTACCGGTAAATCAACTAGAATTTAAACTTTATAAATGCACAGACTTTGCCCTATTGGTGTCTAGAACAGTGCTACAACACTGCTTGGTATATGGGAGGACTATAGTGAATACTTATTGAATAAATGTATAAGTGAAGTCAGTGAATATTACTTAGTACTTCCATGTAGCAGTTCAATGGGCCTGTCACTTGGGAAATAAAAGATTTACTTACACAAGCAAACCAAACCCTCCTTTACTGGAACTTACCATACAGTATTAGAAGACAAACTTCCAAGAGATAACTATTATAAGGCAGATGGCATTGTAATGGAGATTCAAGCCTAATACTCTGTGTGTATGTGTGTTTAAACATTGATTCCAACTGGAAGAAAAACAAACAGAATCCTAACATATGAGTATATTACAGATGTACTGTTTTGTAAGCCTGCTGAACTCCAAAACCTTGTTTTATATACTTTAGGTGCTGAAGAACACTTTAGTTATCACTATCCCAGTAGCATTAAACATACTGACTTGCTCCCTATTCAAAGTATAGACATATAACTGAATATAGGAGCATGCTAAGTAGCCTTGTAATAAATAGCTTGCCTGAATGCACAAGTCTAGGATTGCTGGATTTTATTCTTTAATGTTCCAGCGCCCCTTTTAGACACATGCTGAGTTGCTTAATTGGAATTAAGACAGAAGAACAAAAAAAGTCAAGGTTTCTTTTGTTTAGTGGATCATCTGTCTGAGGCAGAAGCCGAGGGGTGATGCAGGACAGCTGGTGTCACACAACTAAATTGAAGACAAGGCCCTCACTACTTAGCCACACCTATCTTCCACAGTACACGGGGAGGGGGAGGGGGCTAAAAACAAAAACAAACAAACAAAAAACCCAAGATTTATTTATTAAAAAATAATGTGTATTTATCCTTACATGTTAAAACTTCAGTGACCTTCAAAGTAGTCTCCATTTGATGCAATACACCTATCGAGACACTTTTTCCACTGCTCAAAACTGTTTTTGAACTCATTTTCGATGCCTTTTAGTGCTTCTGACATTTTGCTGTTGTTGTTTCACCTCTTCCATATCAGCAAAATGTTTCCCTTTGAGGACTTTTTTTAATCTGGGGAAACAAAAATATGTTGCTTGGGGCGAGACTGGGTGAATAGGGAGAGTGAGGCACAGAAGTCATACTATGTTTTGGTCAAAAACTGAACATTCAGTGAGGTGTGGGAAGGTTGTTATGCTGCACGTTGTTCCTGTGAATCATCAGTCATGAAATGGGCAAACGTTTTGAAAGTCTCCAAAAAACATCCACTGAAGCTGAACACAGCCTCTCACAACAATACCATTTGGTACATGGATGCAGATGGGTTCCTAGAACACTCACCTAGTGGGGGAAGCCTGTCCTACAAGGGGCCCACCCTCCAGAAGACAATTCCAATATTCTTGTATCCTCCCCCCCGCCCCCATACATGCAATCTCATGGACAACTGTACAAGTTTAAAAATGTATCTTTTTTAAATGTTCTTTATAATCTTGTTTCTTGATGAATAAATACCAGCAACAACAAAGTCAACTAATTTAAACTATTGCTTTTATTTTAATTACACGGGAGCACAAATAAATAAGCACAAAAGTATTGTAAAATATTGCCAGTTCACTAAGAAAAACAATTTTTTCTCAAACAACATCTGGTTACTTCAGTAGTATCAAAGTACATTTATAATTACATGTTACCTAAAAAAATCAAGTACAAAAATTAAGAGAAACTAAAACATCAGTGTTTATAGTATTAAGTATATATAAATGGCTAACAACACATGAGTAGAGAAATCTGTTAGCTAATGCTGATTTGCACAATTTTTCAGAAACATACCTGACATTTTTAATGAGTTATGAAAAATGCAATACGACATTCAGATTTTCAAATATGGTAAACAAGGTATATTCAAATGGATGTTAAATGGTTTTTTATAAAACCCTGTCTTTTAAAAACGTAGTGCCATTATCCACTAAAAAAACATTATTTTATGTCATTTTCTCAATAGCTACTTGTTTCAATTTCTTGAAAAGAGCAAGAAAGTAAACATTTAATTGCTAAATACGTAAACACATTTTTAGTGCAAGAGAACAAGACCTGTGGCTTTACTGTGCTTTGTTTTTATAATCACAGTGCACTTTGCACGAATTGCTACACTACAAATGTTAACGTAAGAAGTTCCAAATAAAAGAAGTGCATACTAAACATTTTCATATATATTATATACAGTATGTATGCTCTATGTGGGTGTATATGTGTATAAATCTAAATGCTTTTAGGGTGGGCAAACCCAGTCATATTTGGGAACAATTGAACACTTCAAAAAGATTTTCCTATACGTTTGGTTGCAATAAATCCAACAATATTTCTGTAAAAATATTTCCCCTTAAATTTGAAACTTTATAAGGGAATCGTACAGACATTATTTCTCCCGATTACATACATTTTGCTATGATGTAATTGACCCAAATATCAAAGGGTTTTAAATTAATCCAAACCCCCAGCTGTGTTCAAGTCCAACATAGCAAAATATGCTATCCTTTTACTGATTTATATAAACAGCAGTACATTTCCTACATGTACATATAGAGGCTTACACATATTGTATACTTAGACATTAACTTTAATATATTTTAGTATTTTATTTTGACTGTACACTTGATCTGAAATAAAAGAGAATAACATGTATAAAGACATAAGAGATGTCAAACATGTGATATTGTATATCTTCTTAAAAACAAAGGCAGGGACCACATCTTTTTGAATGTTTAATGCCAGATGCTTCAGAATTGTCTTTCAATAACTGGTAACATAAGTTGCTCGATAGCAAACTGTTAATAATGGATTAATAACAAATTGTCCACATTCTACAATTAGCTATCGATTTTTCCATATAGAGAAGATATAGAGTTATCTTAAATACTATAGGTACCATTTTTCCTTCACTTTCATTCAAGTTTGGAACACAGTGAATTATAAACTGCTATTCTATTCTACTTCTATTCCTTTGCAAGTGTGAATTAACTCTCATAACAGCTTAAATCATAGGCATCTATTCTTAATTTTACAGATAGCCATAATTAGCTCATAGTCTCTTTTCTGTGTTAGGCAAGTGACTCACCTTAACATTATAAGTGATATGAAAACTGCATTGTATGTACATTGTTTTGATGTCTTATTTAGTTAGTTAAAACTGTAATCCAGTAGGATTGTTTAGTTTTTTGATCACTAAACATGCTCAAAAGAGCCAAACCAAAATGTGTGTGAGACGAGGCCTAAGTCAAAATATAGTAAGAAAAATGCCTCTCTTCTCTTCAGAAGCATTAAAAAAAGTTATTTGGAACCTCAATAACTCTAAAGTCCCAGTGTCACACTATTTTGAAAAGTGAAGTTGTACCTAGTTGTATCCAGACAATTGCCATGGATTTGAAGGTGTATATATTCTTTCAAGCTGCAAGTTTTAACCTCTTGATGTTTTGTTTTGCTTAGTTTCACTTTCCCAACATTTATCCTTCAAGTACACAAATCAATCACTTTTCATTCCAAACTTGCTTCAACAGTATAAACATGGGGAAAAGGGTGGTGGTGTATATGCAAAGAACCACTGTGACACCTCAGAATAGGCTGGCTTCTAGGATTGGGCAGAAATGCAGGATTTCCCCTTTTATCAGTTCTGAAGAAATTTGTCTCTTCTCTGCTAAGAAGTGTTTCACATATAAAAGCATCTTGCTGATAGCCAATAAAATTCTGTTTCTATAAAATCTGCTGTAGAAAGACCATTTTTCATAGGTATGACCCCTTTCAACATGATAACTGTGCCGTGATAAGATTTGTTCTTTGGCACTGCTAAAAATATGAGCTTTGTCATTCCATAGTGTTCTGGCTGTAGGGGGGATGTTTATTTTATCCTCTGACTGAATTCATAGATTGAAGTGTCCCGATTGACTGCCGCCAGAGAGTAAGCCTTTTTTCCCTCTTTATTCTAATCACCTCATTTCCTCTGCATTTAGAAACACTATACAAAGAGGAAACTAATTGTAGGATGCCTATTGCCACATAGGCTGAGCGACAATGGACAGTTGTATAGGCACATAGTAAGTTCTTGAGTCAGACCTCAGTGAAGCTACTTTTCCAGATCTTTCAGTTATTTCCCATTGAAAGCAAAATTTGGAGAAATTAAATGAAAATGGTTGCCTAAGGCCAGATTTCCAAATGAGTTACCTTTCTAGAAAATACCTTGCTTGAAAAAGGAGTACCGTATATAAAACCGTGGGAATGGCGGAATCCAACACAAATCATTTTAGTACCTCTTTTTCCTTTCTTGACAATTGGCCAGCATTTAAAAATATCTTCTGCTGAATTCAGAGATATGGAAATGATTGGTATCTGAAAAGCACACTTGCATATGTTACCTAAATGTGAATCTCAAAGAAATTCTCCAATCATCACCCTACTGAGCCTGCGAACAAATATATATATATACGTATTTGTTCAAAGGCATCATAAAGATTCTAATCAATGTCTCATGTCTGATTGGCTTGAGCATGTGTGGTCATAATAACTTAAATCAGTGTAACAACTTGGGTTATCAACACGTTTCATTTTAATTGTGGCTTTATCTTAACACATTTTCATGATTCTTAGATTTGTGCTGTCTGGATTGCTGGGTTTGAAACATAACCCATTACTGGTGAAACATGGCGATGAGATTTATTTACTCAAATTAAGATCTCTCCATGATTTCCTGTACTTGTGATTCTGCATTTTTTACCACCTCATTTATACAAGCAAAACCTAAGTCTTCAGAAAACATTTTATGTATACATTTTATGTATACACTGCATCCTCCTTCACACATACATGTGCACATACAACAAATACAAATGCTCCCAATTTACCTTTTTCTCCCTTATTCTTTCAGAATTCTAATTGGACATCAAAATATAATTATAAAATATTAAAAAATTATTTTATAAGATTTCAAAGGCTTGAAATGAACTATTTTTATTACTGATAAAGCGTTACTAGGTTTTTAGCAACATTGATTACAAAAATTTCCTAACTCCTGTTATATTTGGTCTTATTGAGCAACATTGTACTATTGCTGTCAAAACCCTTACAAGGAAATCCACTATGAAGATAACTTCAAACACATACCTTTTCTCTCAGAAATATAATACTAAATTGTTAAAGAAGAACCACAGACTGTCAATTTTAGGAAGCATAAATAGTAATTTAAATATAGAAAATATATGTGATACTTTCATTTTTATTCATCAGTGGAAATATTTATATTCAACTAACAAATTACTCTTCAATGATATATATGATTTGTTTAACCTAAATTTCACCACCACATAAAATTGAATCCACCCCCACCCCTGATCCCTTGCATTTCCTGTTTCTTCCGTGAAACAAAATAAAATAAACAAGTGGTCATAGTTCTTTGGTCATGGTGTCATAATCAGTAAGAATGGATGTGATAATCATGCACAGATTACGACCCAAAAATGTGGTGATAACTAGTTTGAAAAAATTAACAAGAAACATTATTCCATTAAAGGACCTAAATTTTGAGGAAGATGGGCATTTTGTGTACTAAAATATGTAAACTCATCTGGTTAAATGTTTATTTCTCATTTTCTAGGGGGAAACAAACATGCTCATGAAAAGCTACTTAAAAATAGTAATTGCAGTGGCTTTAATGTCACTGGTCCCACCTTCTGGAAAGTAGTCTTGCTTTTGATTCCTTGTTCCTTCCAATGTCACAGTGAACCCTGGTCTCTTCCAATTAGATCAATGATGCATGGACACATGTCCCTAAAGTCATTTCTGAAGGAAATGTTTTCTGTTAGGGTGTCCAGCTATCTCCTAATAACTTTTCTCTGGAGTCTGACTAACCATTGCTTAGTATCAAGATGATATTATAGAGAAATTCTTATGAAGCCAATGTAGCATAAAATGTTGCTGTGGGTGTAACGTGGACATCCAAATTAAGCATCACACTTGCATTTGTTTCTTGTCAAACTCTTAAAAATGTACAAAGTAACAGATGTTCTTAATGAATATGATACTCAACTTCTACATTACTAGCACCAGATCATATATTATGTGATTGAACATGATTTATAGCTGTGGGTTCTTGTACAAAAGCCAAATGTGAGCAGAAAAAAAGTATATTAACTGCAAAAATTAATAATAAAAGGCATCAAGGGATTACATATAAAAGAGATAACAAACCAGTTAAGACCGAAATTATATCATATAGTAAAACTCTTGATATTTCTGGCATTTAAATACGTATAATGTATTATTTCAGGTGTCACCCATAAACTAGTAAAATATTTACATCTTAATCTCTTCTGGATTCAAAATAATCCGTGATAAATAAGTGTGCCTTAACTGCAAGGAAATACACATTTTATCTTGAACTTGCCATAAGTAGGCACAGCTTCCCATGGGATTTCCAGGGAAGCATTGGCACTCCGTTCCAACAGAGAAGATATGTAACAGTTACGTATCACAAGCCCGAGTCACCCTCCCTCTTCGGGGTAAGAGTTGGAGCTCACGCCATCCTGTACACCGTCATATGGCAGTATCCCAGAATACGGTTTGCTGTTTAGAATACGGCGGAGGGCTGTACTTCTTTGCCCCTGCGTTCTTCTTCCAGCTGGGCAGGATAGGCATGCTATCCTGTTTGCAAAGGCCCTTTTCCGTTTTCTGTCTAGCCTTTATTTCCTTGCACAAGCAACGCTTTTTCTCAATCATCTCAAGCATTGTATGGTCTCCATGAAACCACGGCATGCATGCCACCTGGCGAAAAAGAAAGAGTGAATACAGAAGACAAAAGTGGAATGAAAGCAGCTTTCTGTTTCACACAGTGCTAGTAGTTGTTCCAAGAAATGACAGCTGTTTCAATATCTTTGAAATACAAAGAGAAATTAAAGTATGGAAACTACATAAAATTTCCACGTAAGTTAGTAAACATTGTGATATTATTAAAAAATAATTTAGGCATGAATATTTTTCCAATATGCTCTAAAAGTCCACATTGTGGAAGGTAAACCTTTTTTAAATCTTTTTGAGAAAGTTGCCAATATTTACCTATTACTTGTATGTTGACTCCATTGTCTTATCAGTCCCAATATGTTTAAGTGTAATTATTGTAATTACTTTTCAGTGACTAGTATGAATGGGATGTGTTTTCAGTAATTAAAAAAACATTTTATTTTCATTTTTGAAATAGAACTTAGGCTTGTTTATGATTGGTACACAGAATTAAGACTTTTAATAATTCTTCTACCAAAATGACTTTCAGTGTGTACCTAATTATTTAAATGCTTAAATAATTCTTTTTTTTTAAGATTTTTTTTTCTAAATCTGAGTTTTGTTTGTTTGTTTGTCTGTTTGTTTGTTTTGAACTGAACTGGGGGGCCTCACCGCATTCGGGAAGCACACCCCAGTTCAGCACGTGGGTCTGCCTGGGCTGGAGCCGGGATTCAATCCTCGGTCCTCGGGGCTTCAAAGCAAGTGCTTAACCTGCTAGGCCATCCCGGCTTTTCCCTATTTTATCATTTTTGACAGAGACAGAGAGAAGGGGGAGGGCCCAGAGCAGTCTCCATAGTTGTACAGCATCAGTTTTTGACATGGTTTCAGTTCCACACGGGTGGGGGCCATGCAGGGCAGAAACTGGGCTGGGGGCCTCCTGAGTGGGAGGCACGTCCCCTTGAGCCAAGGGTCAAACTGGGGGGCAAGAACTGAACTGGGAACCTCCCGCATGGCAAGTACTCCCCAGTTCAGCATATGGTTCTGCACGGGCCGGGGCTGGGATTCGATCCTCGGTCGCTGGGGCTGCAAAGCGAGTGCTTAACCGGCTGAGCCATCCCGGCTTCCCCAAATAATTCTTCTGCAAAGTTTTTGCTATACTTTCTGATGCTTCAGCAAATGTCTAACTTAGACTCATTGGCCTCTGCAATCATACTGGCACTCTAGAACTTTAGAGAAAGAAATTCATCATGTCAACTGGGTACCAGGAGAATATTCTGTTCTGGTTATATAATGATACACATAGATATATTTGGGGGAGATAGATGCTACCCCCAGGTCTATGTGGCCATGTCCCCCAATACCCAATCTTTAGAATAGACTAGCATGTTGAGCCTATCCCACAGGACAGCAATGGGATTGGGCCATAAACCCAGGAGGGGGAGGCTACCACTTAATCATTTAAGGCTTAAATGATTAAGGCTTAAATTTTAAGCAAATCTACTCTGTGACTTGAAAGGCTAAAATAGCTCACTTGGAGTCCCTAAATCTGATGTTACAATTTTAAGATAATCAGAGCAAATACCTAATGCCTACTCTACACCAGTTCCCATTCTAAGTAATTCGCATAGTTTATTTTATTTATTCTTCACGACAATGATGTTCTGAAGTAAGTACTATTTATTAACCCAATGAGTACAATGAGACTTAGATCTGATACCCTGCCTGAGATTACAGAGCCAACAAGTGACAGTCAGGATTTGAATCCAAGAGTTCCTCTCTGACACCCTCATCTTTAGAAATCATACTGTGCTCTCCTTGTACGCAGAACTGCAAAGGATGGAAAGATGTATTAGTGCAATGCCCTCCATGTACAGATGAGGACATGAAGACTTCCACAAGTTATATCTTTCTCAAAGCTGGCTGGTAGGTGTCGGTGTGAATGAGGCAATTTCACATTCTCATGGTTCCTAATGCTTTAGGGCAGGGCAAGACCCAGAGCCAGAAGACACGCACCCTGGTCCCAGACGTGTCCCGTTTCCCCTGGTCACTTCACTTTTTGGCTCTTTTATCTGAAGAACTAGATGGACAATGTCTCAATTTAAGAAATTGCTTTAAGGATTAGATTCAATAATGAAAGTGAAGTTATTTTTAAAAACAGTAAGGCATCATGCAAGACTTATTAATGTAATACTGACAAAGACCTAGCCATTTTTCACACCTCCTTTCTGCCAAGCATGTGCAAAGAGCTCTACACATGTTACATTAAATCCTCAGATGCACTGAAAGTGAGAATTTATCTGTGTTCAGAAAGCTTAGGGTACTAGATAAAGGTCAGTTTATTAACTGTGATATATGAGGGGAGGCCCCCCTCTTCCAAATGGAATTAATTTGTTAAAAAATTGCGTATTTACTCTTACATATAGAAACTTCAGTCACCTTTAAAATGTTCTCCCCTTTTCCATGGCTCAAAACAATTTTGGAACTTGTCAATTTTGATGCCTTTTAGTGCTTCTCACGTTTTTTGTTTCACTTCTTCCACATGGGCAAACCGTTTCCCTCTGAGGACTTTTTTCATCGGGTAAACAAACAAACAAACAAAATGTCACTCAGGGAAAGGTCGGGTAAATAGAAAGGACGGAACATGGAGGTCATGGCATTTTTGGTCAGAAACTACTGAACGGTCCGTGGGGTGTGGGCCGGTGCATTGTCATGCCACACACTGTTGGTATAAATCACCCATCATGGGCAAGTGCATTGAAAGAGTCTCCAAAAAGTTAACTGAAGCTGAACACAGCCTCTCACAATAGTCAGCTGGCGTGCTGACAAACACTCACCTAGTGGGGCAAGCTGTATAAGGGGCCCACGCTTCAGAAGATAATTCCGGTTTTGGGGGGTCCCCCTTCTATGCTTTTATGAAGCTCAGATATGTTTGACAACAAAGTGAATATTTTTTCTATTATTTAGAAATAATAATAGTTATTCTGTGTACTACTGTTTCCAGGTGCTATTCATAGTTAATGGTGTTATGAGTCAATAAGAAGTGCTTATCAAATCAAATCAAATCAAGGAACTAGAAGTCTCTAAGATGAATATCTTGTATGTGCCTAACTTGATATAAAATCCCTTGAAAGGATGAGGCATGTATTATGCTCTTTGGTGTCCTCCACCCGCTAACCCAGGGCATTGACCACGGGTGTTCACTTTTTAAATGAAATCCTAGATGTTTGTTGGGTTAATCCTACCAATAAGTTTTTTTGTTTGTTTTTTCCCCCCAATAGATTACCAAAGTGGCTCAGGCATTTTTTAAAAGATTTATAATATTTTGTAAATTAATAATCTATGTAATAAGTATACAGTAATTCTAATTTGGTGAAAATATAAGCAAAATTTATTGAGTGACTATATACTGTTATAAATGAAATTTATAACACAGAACGTCCAGAGAATATTACCCGTCTCAGTAGCCCTGACATGCAGAACAATCATTAAGCTCTTGATAAAAGTTTTATGAATAAATAGAAGCCACCATCATGAGACAGTTTTTGTTGCCTCTCAGAAAACTCTCCAGAAAAGATATTTACAGCATTATTACTTTAATAGTTGCATTGTATTTATTGGTCCACACAAACATTAAATCATTTATTTAATTTATTTTAATATTTTAGGTTGTAAATCAGTATATGTGACCGAAAAATAATTTTCCTGGATTAGCTCTGACAACAGTGTCACCAATATATTTCATAGTTGTCATTACATTTCATATATGCATAACTGCATAGTAAGTATGTGTTTTCTGTCAACTATAATAGAAGTGAAGTATGTCAGTTTGTTAAGAATAATCCATTCTTCAAAAATCTAAAAAATGGAAGTGTAGGAATAAAGTTATAAAGTGCAGTTTTTCACATTCTTTACATTTTAAGTTTAGAATAGTTATATGTCCACTTGATTGATCTAATGACTTAAAATATTAATAGAAGAAAATCAACCCTTTTTTTCAGACTGACCCTATTATATTAACAGACTGATAACTATCTTCTTTTGGTGGCCTTATGTCAATAGAAATTTCATGAGAAAGTATTGCCCAATAAAGAAAAGAGGGCTAGATAAGCTAAGAGAATTCAAATACAATTGTTAGAAAATAGCCAGTTAAATTGTCTTTAAAAAATTTAAAGATGTTTACAAATCTGTGAAGTGTGGCACAGAATTTTTTCATGTTAAATCTACTATCAAACATTGTTTTTCTCATTTAAAATACCCCCCAAAATTGATATTATGTTACAATAAGATGAATGAATGAAGAATGTGATTAATTGTCGAGAAGGTAAATATGCATCCCATATTTACTTTTAAATAGCACGTGTTTTTGCTATTTCTTTCTGGATGGTGCACATTCTCTTTTATTTCCCCAACTTGAACTCCAATGTTACTACTATGGTCATTTACATGGCCAAATCCCCTTCCTCTAAAATGTGTCAAAACATTGTATTTCATTCTGATAGTAAGATATAATAATTCAATTCATTAGTGTAGACAAAACAAATAGCATGCTTAGCAATGATATGAAGTGTGTTAAGAATGGTACCCACGAAAGATTTCATACTTCCCTATTTCTTTGTTGTTGTTTTGTTTTATCACAAATTCTTGATATCCAATTTAAATTTAGCTGTAAAATCCCATTCCACTTTACCCTGGGGTTGAACAATCTCTGGGAGTCGATTTATAACTAATTTGAAACTAAGCCCAGTAAATAAACTCTTGCAGTTTATTTATTATTAGCTATTTAATCAAGTGCCCTTGTCTGTTGCCTTTAATCTAAATGTGTTTATCATATATACAATAAAGGAAAGAAAAAAAATACATAGGAAAGGAAGTATACATTGAGAGACAATCGGAAACACTGATAATTGATATGAACACACACATCTCTTGGACAAGATTTAACATGATTCAGCAGAGATAATATTCTTGACTAAAAAAACCCACGGATAGAAAATTAAGTGAAGTCGCCCCCACCCCAGGGAGGTGAAACATAAGTCTCCACCCCTTAATTGTAGGCTATACACAGTAACTTCTTTCTAAAGAGTACAGAATGTGAAAGAGGAGGAGAGTAACTTTATGGTGGAGAAACCTGGCGAATACCACCTACAGCACACCAGGTGACCAAGAGTGATAAGTGATGTCGGTACAACGTACCCCTATTATGATGTGATGAGAAGGTCTTCCTCCCCCAAACCATAATTCCAATCTAAATATGAGAGAAACACCAGACAAACCCAAATGGAAGGATATTCTATCAAATATCAGTCCAGTGACCCACAAAACAATCAAGGTCATACAAAATGTGCTCATAGAAAGTCTGAAAAGTGGCCATAGTCTAGATGAGGTCATGGAGACATGATGACTAAAATTAATTAATGTGGTATCCCGGAATGGATTCTGAAAAGATAGATAAAAACTAAGGAAACCCAAATAAAGTACTATGGACCTCAATAATATATATCAATATTGATCCTCTGGTAGTGACAAATGCTTCATGGTAAGGTATTAAAGATAGAGGAACCAGGTGTGGGGTATACAAGAACCCGCTGTGCATTCTTGGAAGCCTTTTTGTAAATTGAACATTATTCTAAAATTCAAAAATATATATTTTCAAGATCACAAGATGGGACCTTATTCTTTCCAAAGAATGGGTAACTGTATCTTTCAGTTCTTTATATGGAAGGAACATAGCATAATGGAAGGAATTAAATGACTTGCTTAGGATCATGACTATTCTGTGACATTGAAAATCCATGTATCTCTTTGAATTTGTATGTACTTTCTATATACATTTTGTATATACCATACATACAAGGGCTATCTGGAAAGTTTCCAGCCATATAATATGAAAAATAGAGGCATTTATGGCTGGATTTTTTTTTCCAGACAGCCCTCATACATAGCAGGTATACTTGTATATGGTTCATATATACATTTTATGTATATTGTATGTACTTTATATATACATCATGTATATGATGTATACACCATACCTCACAGGGTTGTACTAGTCAGTGAAGTAAAGAGTGCAAAAGGATGATAAAACTATGAAGTCCCATAGATTGTTAATGGTCCTATCTACTGCTCATTCAATGCATCAAGAATAAGATAAATGAAAAAGAGTATTTAAATCACTTCTATAATTATCTTCTCTAGAAAATAAACTAAGTACCTCTGATACCGAGTATATTTTATCCAAAGAACAAAGAAATAGTAATACTATCCAAACATAAATCTCTATCATATTTGTTTAAAATATTTAATTTTCTAAAATGTGTAAATTATAAAGAAAAAAAATATAGTGAGATAAATATTTGGAATATTTCCGTATTACAAATGATACCATAATAAAAACAGATACAACATGCATGTCTCTATTGGTTTTGACTTCTGTGCTTCATGAGTTAGTATGTGAACAATAATCATTCATCAGAGAGTTTAGAAGATAGGGAGCAACGTTGTATGGTGCCCTGTTGACCTTGGAAGTAAGTTCAGGTCAGTAGTGAGCTTTGGGATTTGTGAATGAAATTTAATTCCTTAACAGATACCACATACTACTTGGAAGATGCTCTTAGGGGACAAATATGGATATCTATCAGTTCCACGTTGCTCTCTGTGTGTCATTTTAGGAGATATCAGCATTCTGAGCAAGGGCAGTGTAAACTTTCATCTGGCTGAAAAGGAAGCTAGAGGTACCAGATTTCTCAGAATGGTCCCCTGCCTTCTAGCTGGCCCTATGGTTAGGGGTCACTAGGTCAGCCAGAGGCGTTAGTCTCTCTGTGAAAATGTTCTTGCTCTCCCATTTAGTGGGCAGACAGAATGGTTCTTTATGAACAAAATGTACGCAAAGAATGAACAGCTAAGTACCATGGCTTTTTATGTGTATCTTCCAGGTAATGGACAGAGGTTGGCAAACTATAACCCAGTTTGCACGTACAGCCTGCTGCATGTTTTTGCACTGTCCATGAGCAAGAACATATGTTTTATGTTTTGAATGAAATAATATTTTATGATACATAAAAATTCTATGAAATTCAAATTTAAGTGTATATAAAGCATTTTTTGTGTATATAAAGCGTTTAAGTGTATATAAAGCGTTTTTCATTTACAGTTGACATTTAATACTCTTTTACCTTAGTTTCAGGTGTACAGCATTGTGGTTAGACATTTATATAATTTATGAGGCTATCCCCTGATTAGTCTAGTACCCACCTGACACTATAAATAGTAATTACAATATTATTGACTATATTCCTTATGTTGTACTTTACATCCTTGTGACCATTTTGTGTAAGGTTTTAACCAACACACAGATATACTCATTTCTTGGTGTATTGTCTATGGCTGCTTTGATGTCCAAAGTAGAGTGGAGTAACTGGGACTGAGACTTTACTGTCCACAAAGCCGAAACTGTTTACTGCATGGCCCTTCAATGAAAAGGTTTGCTATCCTACTAAATAAATAACCATTTGACCCTTCACATATGTATCTAGTACAAATGTCTGGTCGAAGACCAAAAAGATCATATCAATTTTGGTACTATAAGAAGGCTATAAAACAAAATCAAGAATGTTGATTTATGTGCCCTTACAGTATTTTTTATGTCAAATTTGGCCCATTAAATAAATCACAAAGGATGAGCCTAGATTTGAAATCAGCTCCGACAATTTATTTAGAGAAATTATTTGGCATGTCAGAAATACATTTTACAATTTCATCATTATAAGGAAAAAAAAGGGATGTTGGAATTAAAGAAATAAAATAGATAATGTGGTTTAAATTCTCTAGATAAGAATTTAATATAAGTAGTTATTTTCTTGTCTGTGATGCATCACTATGATTCAATCTCATCAAAAATTTTTAAAAATTATTTTAGTGAATTACGTTTTGTTTGTTTGTTTGTTTTTCCAACAATACAGTATAGGCAATAGCATAGATCCTCAAAAAATCTTTTGAGGGGATGCTGGGATGGCTCAGTGGGTTGAGTGCTTGCTTCGCAGCCCCGTGGGTCTAAGGATTGCATCCTGGCCTCCACCCGTGTGGACCCATATGCTGAACTGGTGTGTGCTTCCCATGTGGGAGGCCCCCAGTTTGGTTCCTGCTGGGGTGAGCTTCCCATGTGAGAAGCCCCCAATTTGGCTACTGCCTGAGGCATGCTTCTCATTCGGGAGGCCCCTGGCCTGGTTCCTGCCCTGCCCTGTCCCCTGCCCACCTGTGTGGAATGAAACTGTCAAAAATTAATGGCATCCAACTGTGGAAACTGCTCTGGGCCCTTCCCCTTCTCTCTGTCTCTCTCTGTCTCTCTCTCCCTCTCTCTCTCTCTCTCTCTCTCTCTCTCTCTCTCTCTCTCTCTGTCAAAACAATAAAATAAAACTTTTAAAAAATCTTTTGAAACTGATATAGGGCTGAAAGAGGTATAATTATTTGACTAGGTCTGCAAATTCACAAATAAAATAGCTTTATTACTTAGTCATCAAATAACAAGTGATCAAATCCATGTTACTTTATCATTAGACAGAAAAAAGTCTTTTTCTTTGAGTAAGGCTTGCTCCATGTAGTTGTTATAAAATAATTTATATTTTGAAAGAATACAGAGATGACTTAAGGCTATACCATTTTCTATGGTAAATGTTAGAAAAGTACAGTCAAATAATCCATGTGAATGTACCATTATTATAAACACCCATTTTACTGAACTTTAAAAAGTACGAATTCTGGTTGGGAAGATGATTGGACTTAAATATCTCCCCCCCCCCCACACACACACACACCTTTTTTTTTTTAATGAAGCTACTTGAACACATAACTGCAATACCAAAACAAAACAAAACAAAACAAAACAGAACAAAGCAAAACAAAACAAAAGCAGGAAATTTTCAGTTCCATGGGCCTGAATTTGATCCTGGCTCTCAATTTCACTTCGGTGATGTTGTACGAGTTATCTTGTGTTCTTGCCTGAGATTTTATGAGAATTAAAGAAATGAATTGCCCGTAGCTTTTAGACTTTGATGAAATAATAGCACTTGGTGTAGCTTTAACTTTTACCATAGTTTTTTGCATGTTTTCAGCCTTAATTCTGATCTATTGATAGTGTTTTTTAAATATTCTCTCATAATCCTTGCTCATTTATTACCAATGTTGACTCTAAATCTGTTTTATGAAAGAATTATTAGACCAGTTTACACCCGAGGCATATACTGTAATTGCAGTGTTTATTTCACATGTCTAAATTTAGCTTTGATATAGATAAATTAATAAAGTGAGGAACCCGTTTGATTTGAGTTGCCTTTGAATCAACATCATGGGTATACATTAACTGCTGCCCTTCTTAATTTAGATCTTAAGACTCCTCCTCAGTGCACGACCTCTGATTTATTACTAGACACGTAATGAAAAGCATTATATGTTGGTATTCTAAGCCATTGATGCTATTTGTTTTTACATATCTGTGCTCGAGTACATGCTCAATTATTTAAAATTCACCCCTAAAAAAGATTTTAAAATTATATATTAGTATGTCTTACAAATGCATGGCTATAAAGACAAAATAGAGCTTCAAGTTCATAGAGATTGCTCATTTTCTCTGCCTGCAAAATGAGCAAAATACTCAACTCTTCGGTTTCGTAATGATGCCTTTTAATCAAGCCTGGGTTACAAGTCACTTGCAAGGACAGAGGTGGGCTTTAACTTCCAAGCTAACCAATGACAATTACGGCCAACTCAAAGCACCTCTAACACACTACACATCCCTCTTTAATAATAACCACCCTATTTTTGTGTGCATGTTTGATTTCCTTCTTTCTTGGAGACAGCAGAGGATAAAATGGATAGCATGACCTAGTTTTGCCACTTATTAGTTGTGAGATCTGGGACAAGTCACTTAACCTTCCTGAGACCTTGTTTCTTTATCTGTAAAATGAAAATAATAAGGCCTCAGGTTTGTTAGGAGGAATGCATGTAATAATTTAGCATTGTCTACAAAGTACACACAAAAATCTATAACTCCTCTACCCCAAGTAGGTTGTGAATTATTCATACACAAGGGTTCTGCTGTCAATTCTCACTTCTTTATCCTTAAATACAGTGGAAGCATGTAATAAATTTTCATGAAATGAATGAATAAACTAACAAACGGAGGACTAGAAATGTAATGCACTCTGAGTATTTTCAGGAAGGGAGCTTTTGGAAGTTTTGATTTAATAAATGAAAGTTTCCACTTTGGTTCAATTGAGTCCAACAATATCCTAAATTGTCCAAGGTTAAAAATCATATTTCCTGGGAGGTTTTGAACCCCACGAGGCATCTGTTCTTAAACTCACCCTGCAATGTCATGTGAGACATACAGCTGAAAACATCTCTCTCAGATCCTGCGATCTTTGAGTCCTTGGGTTCTCAAGGTTTCAAATCCTTTGAATTCTGAGGTCTCAGAATCCTTGGCCCTTTGGCTCAAGGTAAATGACATATTAATGCTCTCTAAGCCTTAGCATGCAGTCAGCTTCCCCAGGGGGTTTTCTAACATGCGAATTCTTGGACACTATCCCCAGAGATTCTGACTCTGTTTCTGGATAAGGTGGATCTCAGGAAAGTGCATTCAAGTGCTTCAAAATGCAGTTAATTTCAGAAATGTTTCTCAAATCTGTCATCATCCTGTACAATGCCATGGTTGTTTTTGTGGTTCGAATCCTGGACTATTGAGACTGCCTCCAATGTCCCATTTACACAGACCACTTCCAATCTGCCACCCACATTGCTGCCCAAGAGCTCTCTGTGAAGCCCCCATAAAATCGCAATAACTCAATGGATTTCCTTTGCCTAAAGAAAAAAAAATGATAATAATGCTCAAGATCCATCACAGTGAGTTTCCACATTGTCTTTTCTGTCTAATTTATTTCACCCCAGACATTTACTTCACACTCCAGTCAGGCCTGACAACTTACCAACCACCACAGCCATGTTACTTGCTCTCAAGCTGTTCCATTCTTCTGGAACTCTCTCCCTCCCTGCAGCCTTGTCTTTCATGTGAAATCCCACATATGCTTTGAGAGCTGAGTTAAATGCAGCAAGAAGCCATTCTGAGACCCTTGACAATTCTGACAGCCATGATTGCTCATTGCTGGCACAGCATTTATTCATTCATTACTTCCTCAAGTCAGCTGACTTCTTAAATGCATGTTCTGAACATTGTGATTATTATTGAATAAAATTCTGAACTTCTGGAAAGCTGATACCTTGTTTACACTATTTTTGCAGCTCTAGAATCCTAAAGTTAGTGCATGAAGAGACGCCCCATCATATTTTAAATAGTTAAAGTTTCATTGAAATGAAATTCAAAGTGACTAGATTGAAAAA
>PVKE010013086.1:0-37176 GCA_004027555.1 Craseonycteris thonglongyai | reverse complement strand
AGAGGGCACCAGCATTATGGACACACTCAATGGTTTGGTGTTTACCTGGAGAGGAGGGAGGAGGGGAGAGGAGGGAGGAGGGGGGAGCAGGGGAGGGAGAGTTGTGTGTGGGGAGGGGGGAGTGGGCACCAGATATATGGTGTTGGAGGGGGACCTGATTCTGGGAGCTGGGCCCATGATGTGATGCGTGGGTGATGTAATGTGGAGTTGTCCATTGGGAAACTGTCTGATTGTTGCCAACCAATGTCACCCCATTAAATTTAACAATAAAATATATATATAAAAAAATAAATAAATAAATAATAGGAAAATAAAAATAAAAAAATAAATAAAATAAAATGTGTGCTGATATGCTTTTTTACATTCATGATATTGTTTTATTTGTGTTTACCTACCTACCTATCTTGTGGGGGGAGTTTGGGGAAAATCAGGCTAATAAGGCTTTATCAATTTTATCAATCTTTAAAAAAAATCAAGTCTTAGCATTTTAAGTTTTCTCCACTGTGTAATTTCTGCTTCCCTGATTTCCCCTCATATCTTGATTAGGAAGATGATGAAGCCTAAGTGATTGGAAGAATGACTGTCTGGAAAAAATTAGTCCAGAGGGCAAAATGGCTCTAAGGAATAATTTTAATTCCAGTAGTCCAATCCAATCACAGAATAATCAAATGGATGCCTTAGTGCTACACACATTACAACACAAAGGAGTAATAAAAAAATCAAGAGGATCCTGACAAGAATCACAGCTGAGATTCCTCTTTACCACTCAGCCACCTTCAGTGAACTCTTCAATAATCATGCTCAATGACCAAGTATCTTTGATACCTTCCTTTTCCTGTGGCTTCTACTACACCCGCTATAGCTTCTACCTATGACCATTCTCCACTAAATCAAACTCGCTTTGCTAGTCAACTTAGTTCTCAGTCCTGTTATTCTTCTATCATCTCCAAACTCGGGTGCCTAATAATACATCTCGAATCTGAATTACTCAACTCCAAACTTTACATTCCATTATTTCTCATTATCTATCCAATAGCTTCACTTGAGGGTCTAAGACATGTGCACATGGATACATCGTCTGAATTTCATATCTGACAAGTGTTCAGTCAAATATTGTCTTTACTCCTCAACTGACTAATGTTCTTAATTCCATTATGGCTACTCCACTTGCATTCTCCCTCTCACAGGAAAGAAGATACTTCAATTTTTATCTTATTTAACACCATGTTTGTTTGTTTTTTCCTTCAGAATACTTGTGGAAGTCTTTCTTCACCTTCATTCCTACACCCCAAACCCAAATTCCAAACTTCTCACCTCCTCCATTTTAGGTTTATTCTAACAGCTTCCTAACTGGCCTCCCTGTCTTACAGATTTCTTCTCTATGGCACACGAATTCTCTAAACTTTGTGTCCATACACCACCTGAGAGTGAGGAGTAGTGTTCTTTAGGTGTTGCATGTTGTCTTATGTCTCCATTTAGATGATTGCTCATCGAGGGCAGGAAGTAATCATGGCTTTTATTTCCCCCAAGTGTGCAGTTCAGAATTGTTCACTCTTTTAGATTCCCTTGTCCATGTTGGAAGAAAAACTGTCTCGGGCCACACACAAAATACACTAACTAACGATAGCTGATGAGCTAAAAAAACACACAAAACGAACTAGCTAAAGAAATCTCATACTGTTTAAGGAAGCTGACGAATTTGTGTCGGGTTGCATTCACAGCCGTCCCGGGCTGTGGGTTGGACAAGCTTGGTGTAGCACAATGCTAGCCCATACAACACAGTCAATACATACTTTACAACTTCAAGATTATGTTTCATTTCTTTTTTTCACACACATTCATAACAGTATCGAACCAAGAATTATTTCAGAGAGATGCACCTTACGATAAATATATGTTGTCATTTCAAGTATCTCAGAAAAAAGGAAAAGCACAATTCACTATGCTCATACCAAGAGGTCTCTTGACACACACACAAGAATGTGTGGAGAAAACAGAGAAGGCACCCCCCACCCCCACAGAAGGGTGCCCCACTTCAAGCTACCTGGTCAAGTTTTTCCAAACAAATCAACACAGCAAAATATTGTTACACAAAGACTCTACTAACAAACGCTCAGCAGAAATGAAATACGCTTTGTGCTTAGAAAGTTGAACCATAAACAAACACTGAACCATCTGATCTAGACTGGGAGGAAAAATAGGGCTGCTATTCCCCAGTTATGAGAACCTCTCACAGGAAAGTAAGGATTATGATTTCCGCTCTAGAAATTATGACAAAAAAAAAATTACAATTTTTGTCCTTTTAGGAATCCCCAAAGTCTGTTGCACTCTTAGGAATTATTTAATTCTATAGCCAAAATTTTCGTATAGGAGCATTATCTTTAACTTGAGTGGGAAAAGGGTTTGAGTTAAAGAAATTATTTTTACAGTGATTATTCTGCCACAGGAAATAATACTCATGTGGATTGGGGCTACAAAGGAAAGAAAAAGAGTAGCGTATTTGGAATCAAAGTAGAAAATTAAAGGAGTAACAGTGAAGGACAGGATTGAGACTAGAAAGCTGTAGGTTTTTGTTAGAGTGATGATTCCCACAAGTCATCTTAGCTACCTACCACTTCCGTTTCCTAATCTGTAAAACCTATCTGAAGGCTAACTTCTGACAGTGTTTCTATGCCACGTGCATTGTCGGTGTTTTTAACTGATGCACACTGTAAGCCTCGAGGGCAGTGTCCCACGCGGTGGAACAGCCCTGGGTCCTAATTATTCACTCCACCGAGTTTAACGATTTTTATGACTTCAAACCATAATCCACGGATCATATTTTTAAACATGAAATAGATATGAACTATGTTCACACCCATCATTTGGCAGGTATTTCAGGAGGAAAAACATTTACCCTCGTTTCGTAACACCAATGAATGGGTTACTTTGCAGACTTCTTAAAATATCATCCCCTCCCCTCTTCCTGGGGTACCTGTGATTAGGATAATCCCTCTCACCACTGGATGTCACTTTTGCTCCAAAAGAAGTCAACCCAAACTAACCTCAATAATTAGAATCTGATCTCTAAGACACTTATCTCTAAAACCTCAACAGAACAATTTCTCTGTTAAAGATCAAACCGGCTCTTATAATTTCTAGTGCTTTCTAGCTAATGTCCAAATTCAGAGGTTTCTGGGCTTCAAACAGTACAAGGAAGCACATACAGAATTTCTATCATCCTAAGGAGCAACACACTTCACTAAAATCTCAGTAACACCCTTAACAATGCTCAGTACTTACACACCCTGAAAGCAAGTTGTCTACACAGGAAAAACACCAACACAAGGATTTATATTTGGGTATAAAACACTGGAATTTCCACAGAGAAAATGCTGTTTTCTAATCTCAATGTTACACTACTTTTAGCATCTTGGGAAGAAAAAAAGCAATAGTCAGAAAGAAAGAACGTGGGGAATTAATAACTTTCAGACTTCTCATGCTGTCACTCCAACTATTAGAGTACAATTTGGCAGTTACATGTAATAAAATAAATAGGGGACTAGGAACTATGTCCTTGGTTTCTAAATTCAAAATACGCAAACGATTTACAGTTCTCTTCTCTAATGCTAATGTGAATAGCTAACCTTTCCAATAAACACACAGGCATTACGGTACTGGTATGGCTGTGCCTAGAGGCACCCCGCTCTCATCTCAGACCTTCTTATATCCACCAAACCAATGCCACTGCTAAGGTAAACTATCAGATGGAGACACAGTGACTCACTTGTGGGATATTTTTAACCCTTTAGTGCAATGGGCCAATAGATCGGCTTTTGCATCTCAGGTGAAAAGTGCGGCGGGCCGATATATTGGCTCATACGTAAACCATTAAATTACCCTTTGCATTTCTCGCTAGTACCGCTGGCAGAAGGTAGCACTAAGAGGGTTAAAATACTACCTCCTCCAACACGCATTCGCCAATCCTGTTGAATATCACTCCTGAACCTCTGCCACAGTGAGTCAGAGCTGCTGATGGTCTAGGACACGCTACATTCCTTGGGTTTGTTGACATAAAAACAAAGATGGAAACCCCTGACTTAGGTGAATCATCTGATTACATTACTACCATCATGTCTTGGACTATTTCTAAGAAAACAGTTTTTAGGTTCTGGAGAAATCTGCCTGTCAAAGGGAAGCTCAAAAAAGGATCATCAAAGCTGTGAAAAACATCTCGGTGGTTTCAGAAGCCAAAGAGAATCCTGGGACCTCCTCTGGGGTGAGGAGATACTCGCTCTCATATTCCTGAGTTGGAAACAAAAAGCACTTTAACCACAAAAAAAGCACGTTATAGGCCTAATCACCCTGTAATTTAAGTGCAGAATGGTCTAGAAACTAAATCACCAAAAAACAGTCTCTGTGGGAAAATGCATGTCAGCTCAATAAAAACTTGTCCACAAACTTTAGAAATACACCTGTTTGAGCAGTTTGGATATTCCCAATTTATCGCTATAAGGTTGACAGAAAGAACATCATGTTTAAATATCAAGTTAAACATAGCAGGAAAATCTGTTTTAATTATACATTTTATTCTCCTAAAAATAGTTATGTTTTACTCTATAGAACAATGGTCCCCAACCTTTTTGGCACCAGGGACAATTTTTCCATAGACTTGGTTTTGGAATAATTCAAGTACATTACATTTATTGTGCATTTTATTTCTATTCCTATTACATTGCATAATAGTCTATAGTTGTCACTTGCCACTCACTGATGGGGTTTTGGTAAGAGTCTCAAGCAATGAATTTATGATGATCTCTGCAGGCAAACCTCTCTGCTCATGTGCATCTGTATCTGCACCGCTCCCCAGCACTAGCATCACTGCCTCAGCTGCACCTCAGACCATCAGGCATCAGAGTCTCATAAGAAGCCACAACCTAGATCCTCACATGTGCAGTTCACAGTAGGGTTCCCGCTCCTGTGAGCATCTAATGCCGCCACTGATCTGACAAGAGGCGGAGCTCAGGGGGTCATGTGAACAACAGGAACAGCTGTCAATACAGATGAAGCTCTGCTCTCATCGCTCACCACCTGCTTGTGCGGCCCAGTTCCTAACAGGCCCTGGGCAACTACCAGTCTGTGACCCAGGGGTTGGGGACCCCTGCTATAGAAATCACTGTAATAAGAACCACTTGCCTTCTTCTGGGCAATTGCAGCTCGCTGCAGTTTCTCTTTAGCTTGACTGTACTTTTCTTCTCTGTCTGTGATACGCTCTTGAAGCTTATGCTTTTCGTCCATCCAGTGTATCTGTTTCTCTTCCAATGTTCTGTCAGAAGAACATATGCAAAACACGGAAGTTAACTCTTAGGATTAAATAGATATTATGACAAGTACAATCACACTTACTACCTGATTCCTACACCCTTAATTATCTACCAGTAGGCATTCTTATATGGCCACATATTTGCTAATACTAATATCACTCAGTACTGCGTATGAGCCAGGCACCGTACTTATTTATTTTTTATAACAGCCCCTTAAGGTAGGTACTTCCATTGTCTCCATTTTATACATGAGGAAATGGAGGCTTAGAGCAGTCAACGAACTTACTTAAAGACTTATACATAGTTAACAGCAGGACAAACACTTGATTACCAGCTCAGAACTACAAGAACCACCAGGTTATAAAAACAGGTTTAACAAAGTTGGCTAAAGATCAACTCTGATATCAAGTCTCACTAAAGTATGTTTTAGGGCTGGAGTAAAATTCATATCAATGGTATTTTAAGGTAATGTCCTGACAACTTATGTCTATAAAGCTCATCTGCATTACTGTAGGCAGTACAAATGAGATTTATCAGATTACAAACCTGAAGTCATACAGATTTTAAGTGTGTTAGCTGGGACTAAATCACATTCTACTGAACCCTAGGCCAGCTATTTTCTACTACTTTATCCTATCAATAACTTCATAAACCAATGATGAAGTACTTAAATTTGCTAGTGATATTATCATTAGAATCCTTAAATGCATTTTAATCAAACACTTGAGAATTCCTAGATATAAAGTTCTATTATTTATAAAAGTAAAATAATTTGGACCCTGTGGAATGTCACAACACATTATAGACGAAGGGCTTACTTCATTTTCTCAAAATTCACCTTGCATATATTGAGACTTGTCTGAGCAAGCCTTAACATATGAAATACGAAGTTTTAAATGGCAAGGTAGCCTCCAGAAGAACAAATCTGAGCAAAATTTTCCAGAGAACAAGAGATCCTGAACATCATCAAAATCATCTCCCGAGCAGTTTATCGTACTGCCCACTACCAACAAGTTTCAAGGCCAAAAAATATACATACGATAAATGAATGAACTTGTCAACAGGAAAAATCCCAAAGATTAGTTTTCATTCCAGAAAGTGAGTTTTGCATGCTAGAATTTTTGTTTTCTGTTCTCTGGCACTCAGAAGAATAATTTAGGTATTTGAAATTAAAAAAAAAAAAAAAAGTATTGGTTTACTCAGTAGATAAGTTTTTCTTTAATGGTTTTCAGAATACTGTGGTCAGGCAGCATTTTAAAAGGTCTTCCCTAAATGTCATTTTTGTTTTGCAAGTCACAGCCCACAAACACATTCTCTAGAAATGGAAAGTGCCTCTCATCAGACCACACTGTACACAGCCCGGAGGGCATCTGTAACTAGTTTTCAGAGCACATTTGACATATAATATATAATAGACTATAGCAGGAAGACAACACAGTTTGTACATAAAAAAGAACAAACTCTACTTTTCAACTTCTAGCTGTGCCCTCTCGGCCTGGCTTCTTAAACTTCGGCATTCCTGTTTCAATCGCTCCACCAGTTCCTTCAGTGTTTGGTTTGAAGTCAGCAACTCATTCTCTGACTGCGCCAGGGAGTTCGCTCGGATCTGCAAACTGCTGATTTGCTTAAAGGGAGAGAGAAAACCATGAGGCGACTAGACAACTCAGTGGAGTGGAAGAGGCAGAGGGGACCGAGAATCAGTCTTCCTTCCCAAAGGCCCCACCCACTGACGTGCCCCTGAGGACACCTGAAATGAAACAATAAGCGGCAGCAGCATGAGGCTCCAGGAGCACAGGGTCATTTCTAAACAAACCCAGAAAATGTGAGGAAGCACATTCCTCAGTCTGCCTCTGAGTCCTCTCTCTTCCAAAAAGAAACAGAAAGAAGTACTCGGAGGTGAAGAAAGGCTGTTAGAGGGAGGAGAGAAAAGAAGATCCCACTATTAGAGATTCTCCCATTGGACTTCCTCTAGCCTCATAGGAAAGAACAGATGGTAGAAGCAGGTCAGCTGGGAAAGTTCAGGAAATCCATCCCCTCTCACGGGGCCTGTGATCAGCAGCAACCCTTGGAGAGTTCTGCTTTCTGAACAGCCAGGAACTACAAGGACAGGAGGAATCGCTCTTACACGGCTTTTCCGTAGTTCCTAAGCACCCAGTGCTGGGTGCAAGCGGCCCCGCAGAACCTAATGAATGGCGGGGACTGCTCAGCCTCTCCAGAGACTGGTCACTTGGCTTTTCTCTGTCTCCAGGTACTTTTATCTGGGAGTACTTTTACTCATAAAAAGCAGCTACAGGTATACCTCACTGTCCTGCACTTTGCTTTTTGTGCTTCACAGATGTTGCATTGTTTTACAAAGTGAACAAAGACCTTCCACCCACAAAAGGATTAAAACTCACTGCATTGCCATGCTCACTTAATGCGTGGTCTGGGGCAGCAGTGAGCAAACGCAGCTTACTACACTGGAGTTTAAAGAGACTTCAACATTTTATGTTTACACATCAACGCCATCACTACATTATAAATGGTAGTGATTTTCAGAATACTGATTGTGTATGAGTAAAATTCCAATAAAAATTCAAAATACAGATTTAAAGAAGCACTTAATAAATAAAAGTAACAAACGGAACTCATGACTCCTATGCAGTGGTTACCAGAGGGTAAGGGGAGGGAGGTAGAAAAGGGCAAAGGGGGTCAGACATTTGGTGGAAGAAGGAAATACGACTCTGAGTGGTGAACACACATGCAATACACAGATGACTTATTATAGAAATGGGTACACTGGAAATCTATATAATTTCATTAAGCAATGTCACCTTACCAAATGTAAAAGAAAAATAAAAGCAACATGTTTGCTAACATCATACCTGTTTCAGGTCAGAATTTTCATTTTTCTCTTTCTCTGCATTTTCAATAATCACAATCTGTTGCTGAAGTTTTAACCTGCAAATCACGATCCAAGAAGGCAGTATTCAGAATCCATAGTCGACGCATTTCACTGCATCAGACAATCAATCATGTTACTGAATGCCCACGTTAACACCAGGCATTGTGTTGGGAAAACCGGTAAAGATAACGATGATGATTTTGACTACAGGCAGCCGAACTGTGTTCACATATAATTAAATTGAACATAACATTCTGCTTTTGTTATGCAGAAAGCTACAAACAATGGGCACGGAGAAGATGAAAAATCAGCTATGTCCAGGAAGATGAGAGGAGACTACCTGGAGATGCAAAGCTGATGGGGAGGATCTCGACAGACACAGGGGAAGCGCAGCCTGAGCCAGGGGCGGTGGGTGGAGGAGCACTGAGAGTAGCACTAGGGCATCAGGACATAATGCCGCTTAGGAGAGGCCATCCTCCAAATTCTCAGTAAGACAAACTGCAATTACAACGACTTTAACAAAGGATCAAAATAGATCTGGGTTGATGTTGTTAGACTGATAAACCAGAAAATCACAACTTGGGAAAATCACAACGGTAAACCACTAAAAAAAAAAAAACAGTCATGCGAATTGTGCAAAATACTCCTGCTACCTTTTATATGTTCGATATTACAGCCTTATTTTAAAATAAGTTGGGGTCGACAACATACTGTAAATCATCTGAAGAAACTAAAGAGAAATCAAACAAACATTACCAAAGTGACTAATGGAATAGAAAATGATTTAAAGAAACGCTGGAAGAATAAAAGCTGTATTATATAGCAAAAAATAAACACATAAAAAAACAAAAAAAAACAACTGAGTCAAGTTCATCATTATCTTCAAGTGAAGACAAAATGCTGAACATTTTATCACTATGGCAACAGAACCCAAACCAAAAGACACAGGTTTAAATTCTAACAGAAAATATTATAACTGGCTAAACTGTGGGACCATAATAGGATAAAACACTAGAGTGAGGTTCCTGGGGAGGATCTCTTTCTCCTTTTGGGGGGATTGTCAGGGAGTGATAAAAAACTTTCCTGTCCTAAACAGTTCAAAAAATGTACCTACCAAAAAAGCAAAGAACAGGAGAAGATTCCCCTCTCAAAATCCATTAGTGATATAGATTCCAAATCTGTGGAAGCTAACATTTAAATGAATAGTTCATAACACCTGGCATTCATAAATAACATGTGTACCTTTGCCTACGGTAATTCTTTCTTGAGTAATGAGAATCAAAAACCTTGTCCCAAAACATAACCTACAAGTTAATCAACATAACCATTTTAAATCTCTCAACTTCAACCTACATAATTAGGAAATCATTAATTTTTTAGAATTAAAAATAACCAGAACTAGGGGATCCAGGTAGCTGCAGTTAACAGATGTCTACTTCTGTGTTATCCATATGTCCGGCAAAACAACTATAGAAAAGCAAGAATAAATAAAGCCACACAAAACACATCCTTCACAACAGAAGACATAAAATGCCCAAACTTCAAAGCATCTGTAAGTAAAAGAGGAAAATAATTCTAAACCCCAGCAAGAGATGTTCATACTGCTGACTAAAGTCTCTGGACTCAGCATGGGCTCCCTGCATGTGAATGGACTGAACTCATCCATTAAAATTAAAAGATCTCTAACCAGGCTCAAAAGCAAGACCCAACTATATGCTACACATAAGAGATACATTTAAAAAACAAAGTGATTGAGAAAGATTAAAGATAAGGACACAAAAGTACGGTATACCAGGCAAATGGAGACAATAAGAAAACAGGAGTAATAACAATCAATATCAGACAATGTGGAATCCAAGCTAAAACTAAAAAAAAAATTACAAAAAGCACCTTTAAATGCTAAAATCCACAAATCCACAATTAAGATATAACTGTTACGATTATCTATATACCAAATAATACAGCAATCACCTTTATGAAGCAAAAAACTACAAGAAATGCAAGAAGTCATAGATATAAACACACTAATAATATTACAATAGGGTACTTTAATATCACTCTTTGCACCAGAAAAATCAAGTGGACAAAAAAACATACGTAGCTAGTAAAGTAGATCTTACGAATTTATATCTTCTCATAATTGACCACTCTCTTTTCTAGTCCTTACTTAACACGCACAAAAACTGATCGTGTAGTACAGAACTGAGAGGAAGGATAAAGTACAGAACTGGGGTGAAGCAAATGAGGTGCCCAGGGAGCAAAATGTCAGAAGACTCCTTCTAGGGCTCCCACAACTACAGTGTCAGCGTGGAAGAGTGGGCATTCCTCTAAGTTTTCACCCAGGGCGCTTCCCTTGCTTTACTCTTGTCCTGGCTGTAATATATTATTGTCACAAAGAAAACATTATTGTGTTCCATAGAATAGAAACAGAAACAATACTCTCTGATCACAACACAATAAAACTAAAAATTAACAACAACAACAACAACAACAAAACAAAACAAAAGCCCTCCTACCTGGAAATTAAAAAACTTTCTGTTAGACTGACTTGTGTCTCCCCAAAATGGAACAGAAAGAAATGAATGTTTTTTAAATGACTAACATAACCAGTGAAGGGAGGTTTGGAGAGAAAAGACCTAAGAAATTTTGGAAAGCAGATTTTAACTATATACTTATAGGTCAAAGACAAAAAAACAAACAAACACAAAATTCTACACAAATATTACACGCTAGTTAACAGGCTTGGTTTCAGATATAAATTAGTATTTCTAAAACTACATGTATTCTTGGACTAAGAAAATAAATAAATATCTTATGGATAATGAGAGCCACATTTCTCATTGTTAAAGGAGTTACAAATAAAAAAACTAGAATGAACACCATGATGTTGAACTAGAATTGAAAATATCACTATGAACTTATAATTATTAATATATATATGTAGAAAAATGAAGAAACGGATAATGTGTAGTTATATATACATAAAAACATGTTTTCCATCAGTTCTCTGACAGCCTAGACAAAACAATGACACTGTAATATCAAGAAATACACCTAGAGCTGAGATTATGGTTTCTAAGCACTGTTCTCCAGTATACTGTAAAGCAAGGGTCTCCAAACTTTTCAGCCCGCGGGCCACATTAACTATCAAACAGCAGTTTGGAGGCCAACTACACACTCGAGGTCCAAATAAAAAAGAATCAAAACATAGATGTTGTTTTTAATTATTTATTTATTATTATTTTATTCAGATAAAAAGGTCTCCATGGGCCGGATGAGAGGGCCTCGAGGCCCACGGGCCGTAGTTTGGAGACCCCTGCTTAAAGGAACCAGAGCCCTTTAAAGAAATGGCTGCTTCCAGACCTGGGACAGGGAAAGGAGAAGATGAGTCCAGAACATCTTGTGACGGCAGAAAATACAGATCATGTCAAAAAATGATGGGGTTATGTCAAAAGGACATAGAAATCAACTTGGAAGTACTTCCACTGGGAAATTTGAGACAATCTGAGTAATAAATAAACTAATAAAAGATTATATCCCATAGAATGGAATAAGAATCCATGCATCTAAACTGATATAAATTATAATATTTAGATTGAGAAGGGAAAGCTCTTCTTTTCCAGAGAATTCCAACTCATAAATGTAGAAAGAAAGATAATACAAAAACAGTATTTGCCAAACTTTACAGTAAAAATAATTTCTGGCAAGAATTATCAAAGGATGCTAAAATTAGTGGAAGAATGTATGATGAGAAAGTATGAGAATATTTATACAGTCTCAAAGTATCTCCCCATAATTATATATTACAAAGAGAAAAAAATAATAATCTTATAGTGGAGAAAGCTCGCAGATGCCACCTTAACCAAGTGATCAGAGTTACTATCACCAGTAAGCGGATGAATCACATACCTCCTGATGTGAATGAAGGCACATGGTTTTGACTTCGGTGTCAGGGTGTCATGTTTTTGAATTAAAAAATGCATGACTGGAATTTAATTAAATGTACTAATCAGCAGAATGAAAGAAACTCAAGGAAAAATCTACAAAGTAACAGGCCAGCATTCTTCTAAAATATTAGTATGTTCGAGCTTAAAAGACAAGATCGGGCGTGTCCAGGGTGGCATGGGCACAGACAGAGCTTAAAGGAGTCTAAGCAAAGGCAATGTGTGATTCTGGGTTGGATCTTGGACCAGAAAAAGGACATCAGTGGGACAAGTGGTCAAATGTGAATAAAGTCCATAGGCTTGATAACAGTAATGTTTACCTGATTTCTTTATTATAGTATGTTCTGTAAGATGTTAGCATTTGGAGATCTACATGAAGATTATGTGGGACTTCTTTGTACTACTTGTACAATGCTTTGTTAGTTCTGAAATTATTTCCAAATGGAAAGTGTACAATATGGAGACACATATACAACCTAACGCTCTGAAGTTCCCTCCTGGCTGACTCTTCTGCCATCTGGGATGCCCGCAGCTTCTCTTCACACTGATCCTTCTCAGAATGCCTCCTGACATCCTGCTCCACTTCCAGCTTCTCCAAGTCCGCTAATCTGTTCTCAAGTTCCAGCCTAAAACAACAGATGATCACTGCGTTACAAAAACCGCAATGAGGATGACGTGACGGCAAAATGTTTCCATTGGCAAGGATACTTAACACAAAGCAGGGTGATTATGTACCTACTTCTCATCTTGTAATGCCACAAGTTTCTGATAACCTTCCTCCTTGGCAGCTTGCACTTTGCGTATTAATTCACGATCCTTTTCTACTAAAAGCACTTTGTGGTGTTCAACAGCTGATTTGAGGATTTCATTGTCAGACTGTAATCCTAGTATTTTTTAAAGGAGAAAAATGTACTATGTTCAATATGACTAAGATGAAAAAATCACAATTAATAGTAAGCATTCATAAGCTGATAGACAATTAGAAGAGTGTAGCAAGTCCCTTTGTATATATATTTCCTCAAAGATTGTTAAGAAAAATACTTCGTAAGAGCAAAACAGACTAAAACTCAAGAGTTAAATTTTTCTATCATTTTATTTAGCATGCACACACAAAAATATTAATGAAAGGTTACATACATTTATTGTTTGACTCTTGAGAGCTGGGGGCAGCAATTGGATGATATGCAAAGTAGTTTTTAAATACTTTACCTCTAAAAGGTTCTACAACTTAAGCCCCACAAGTCATCATAAAGCCAGATGGAAACAGAGGGAATGAAAAGCATAGAACCTTTCAAAACCTATCATTCCAGCAGAACTGTTAAATGTCAGGTAGAAATATAAACTGTAAACTTTCAAGTTTGTCCAATGAATTCACAAATCTTCCTTGTAATGAGATGGCAAAGCGATTTTCAGATGGAAGGACTAAGATTCATATCTAACTCAAAGTTAAAAAGGATGCAGAACTGGATCCAAACTCTAAGTTCCTAAGTACATTTACTCCCTAACTCTTATGTAAATCCATGAGTCAATATTAGGTAGAAATTAACAATAAAAACAATAAGCTCTGTCTGAAACTAGAGGTCACTTTAACTAAAACCAACTCAAGGACAGTTACAGGCCAAAGGCAGCGTTGTACTTAAATCAGAAATAATGTAATTTGAGGAATCTTGGTAAGAAATTCTAAAACTAAACTGAAGCTTAAAAACAAGCCTACGTTGAACTAGGCCCCATAACTGCCCTACAGTCTACATAGAAATGTTTGAGGGGAAGCCGGGATGGCTCAGTGGGTTAAGCGCTCACCTTGCAGCCCCAGGGACCAAGGATCAAATCCCGGCCCCGGCCCGTGTGGACCCATATGCTGAACTGGGGAGTGCCCCCAGTTCGGTTCTCACCGGGGTGAGACCCTGGCCCAGTTTCTGCCCTGTTAAGCCCCACACCCACCTGTGGAATGAAACTATGTGGAAAAAACCAAGGATGTGCAACTATGGAGACTGTTCTGGGCCCTTTCCCTTCTCTCTGTCTCTGAATCTCTCTCTCTCTCTCTGTCAAAAACAATAAATCTTTAAAAAGAACAAATAGAAATTTTTGAAAAAACTTAAAACTTGGGCCTAGAACCTACCTATCTTCCTTACATTTTTAGACTTAAAATGACCTGAGACTAAATCACATGACCTAAATAGTTTAAAATTATAAACCCAGGAAATACAGAATCCCACTGATAAAGCTTCACTTAATTTATGTATTAATCTAATTACTCTAATATAAACAAGATTGATTTAAAAAGTTAGATCACAGAATGAACATTTGACATATAAATAAAAACAATCCAGACGTTCTCTAAAATTAACATTCAATTAGACAGAAAATCTGGAAATAAAAATTAGTTTGCGCTATCTCAAAAATTTTAGTTTTATGTGAAAATAATAGGACAAAGCATGAGAAGTTGTATATTACCATCCAGTTCACTTTGAATCTTACTCCTTTCTCTTTCTAGCTCACTCTTAGCTCTTGCTGCCTCCAGTTTGATGTCTGTTATTTCTACATTGTTTGAATGTTTAAGTTCCTTCACCTGTTGATAATTAGAGATTGAAATTACCATTGGTTATTTTCTTGCCATTAATTGCTCCCCCAAACACGCCAGCAGTCATTAGAAACGCCGTGTGGCACAGTGCAGAGTCAGGGCCTTCTGGAAGGAAAGGTGCGTGTCTGGAACAGCACCTGGCACCAAGAAAAGTCTTTTCCGAATAAAAGCGAGTCCTTCCTCTAAAAACAAGTGTTGGTGACAAGAGGGCATTCTAGGTATAAGAAACAGCATATAAAAGGCTTCCTAGTTATAACGTCACACTCTCTGCTTGAAAACAACAAGCAGGGAGTTATAGGTAGAGCAGAGGAAGATGTGAGAACTATGGAGTGGCAGGGAGTAAACTTTATGTGCCTTAAAAAAGGACTGTGCATCCTGCAAGCTACTGAAGACGGAACAATCAACTGTTTCAGAAAATTAACCCGAATGGTAAAGATGTTAGATTAAGAAACTGAAGGTAAAGAAACCAATTAGGGGCAAAGGATACATAATGGGGGCAAGAAGAAATGATCGACTGAACTTGGTGAGTACCGTAAGTAATGTGTGTGTGCACGTGTACATGCATGTGTGTGCATGTGTGCACATGATGATAATGGGAGGAACAAGTATAAAATGTATAAATCTAATTCAAACCTTTATTGTCAAAACCTGATGATTTTAAAGCCCTAAGTGAATGTAAATGCAGTAGACTCTCAGTTAACCAACACCCATGCTGGACAAATGTAGCATTATTTCTTCAATTTTTTTCGCTGGTTGCTTGAGAGTGCCAGTTGCTTTCGTTCCCGTTAATGAAGAGTCTACTATAATTGTCTAAGTTTTCTATACAATTAACCTATCATATACCAATTTTCAGTCTTCCCTGAGACATCCCTTTTGAAAGTTGAATAATTCTACTTTGTAAACAATATTTGTTCATTCATTCAGTAAATATTCATTGAGAACCTATTATGTTGTAGGCACTTTTTTAAGAGCTGGGATTGGAACAGCAAGGTTTAGTGCAAAATCCCCAATTGAAGAAAACAAATAGAAAAGCAAGTACTATACTGCCTCTCCACTGCTACCATAATAAATGCAATCCTCCAAATTAACTTGTAGATTTTTAAATGGCAATACGTAAAATGAATACTTTTTGCTAACATACTTTTGCATTTTTAAATCTTTTTTGGGGAAAGCTGGGATGACTCAGTGGGTAAAGCGCTCGCTTTGAAGCCCCAAGGACCAAGGATCAAATCCCGGCCCCCGCCCATGCGGACCCACATGCTGAACTGGGGAGTGCCCCCAGTTCAGTTCTTGCCGGGACCTATGCAGAGGCTCCCGGCCCAGTTCCTGCCCTGCGCAGCCCTGTGCCCGCCTGTGGAGTGAAACTATATGGAAAACTAATGTCAACTATGGAGACTGCTCTGGGCCCTCCCCCTTCTCTCTGTCTCTGTTTCTCTCTGTCAAAAATCAATAAAATAAATCTTTAAAAAAAAAAATTTTTTTGAAGTTTTTCTTTTATGAAAGCAAGTCTCAGAAGAATAATGGTAACTACATGAAAGCAGCTAAGAAATTATATTTTAATAAACTTCCTGTAGATTGGGTTTTTACCACATTATAATTTCATGGACACAAATTTTAAACTGTATGCACTTTAAATTTTTGAAAAAATACAACTACAACAAAAATCTTTATGATAAATGTAATTATAACCTGCTATTATATACTAACTGTAAAGGGTTAAGAATAGCATGTAGCTCATTAACAAACCACACTCAGCTGCTTTAAATATAAAGTGAACAATTATAACCATTTTATTTCGTAGAGTCATGATTCATTTCAACAAGAACTACAAAATAAAAACCTGTTTCTTAATTCATTTCAATCCAAGATGTACTAAAGTGAGAAGACATTTTTCAACTAAATTATAATTACTGAAACTGAAAACACAGTGGACAGAAAGTCAAACAACAAGTGAAAGCTACTGTCAGTCAGGTCTACCTCTGTTATTAAACTATTGTTTATACACTCAAGCAAGGTACTTGTCTGTACTCAAACTTACTCATTTATGGACCCAGCCAGGTGAATTCAAGTTTTTCTTTAGTGTCCCATTTGTATAATCCTAACATAATGAATGTACTTATACTAATAATTAACTCTCTAAAATATATTTAAAGGACTTATTCCATTTATTAAAAATGAAAAATATTATATGAATACTTATTGCTTAGATATGGCAAATGGTATCATTTTCTATGAGTAATCTGAACTAAATCCCAAATAGTCATAAAAACGTTTCTTTTTGCCTCTACATCTCTGGTTCTTAACCTTCTTTGTGATCTACCTCAAAAATCCTAGAAGACATCCCAAAGATGGCAGACTATGTAAATGCTATGCCTACTGCCTCCCAGGATCACACCAAAATTACAACTAAATTATAGAACAAGCAACCTCAAGAATCATCTGAAGACTAGCTGAACAGAAACCCTATAACTAAGGATATAAAGAAGAGACCACATCGAGACTGGTAGGGGCGATGAGGACATGAAATGGGCTGACCCCACATCAATGGACTGTGCTTGAACACTGGGAGGGACACCTTGGTGGTAGTGTTCCAGTTACACTACACTGGGCTCCTCTTCCCTCTTCCCTATGTTGGGAAGAGGAGTCCCCACAACACCGGCAGTGAAAATCAGTGAGATTCTGTGTCTGTCCCAGTGAGATGGGAGGCGACTGAGAACCCAGACACCCTCTTAAAAGGTATGCACACAGGCTCACTCACGGGCACGCACTCACCTGGTCTCCAATGGAGAGGCAACAACTCCAGGGGCACCGGAGACATACGGGGGAAGACTGAGTTGTGTGGTTGTGGGTGAGGGCTGGACGGACCCCTGTGGAGCCTGTCTCACGTGTCACCAACAGAAGGGCACCAGCCTTTCCATTTGAAGCCTCCTCCAAAGGGCCAAATCCGAGACCATGCTGGTCTGGTGAAGCCTGCTGGCATGCACCACTTTGGTGATACCTGAGTCCCCACCTCTCACAGCTACTACTACATCACGCAGGGCACTCTCAGCTGCTTAGTGGTCAGCCCTGCCCCACTAGCTGCGGAAGCCCCAGGAAATGTTCTGGTGAGCCGTCAGCCACACGCTGCACCAAAGCCTCTCCTGGGTGGCTCTTGGGGACCTGTGGGCTGGTGGTGAGTGGTGGCTGAATTCAGCGTTCTCTGTGCATTTCTGCAAAGTGGTCACAGGCCCCACTCTGGTCCAAGTACCGAAACTGCATTAACTTGGAAAAACCACTGCCCACACCCAAATTAGAGAAAACTAAAGAAACTCATTACCACCAAGCAGTGTTACAAGAAACATCAAAAGGACTTCTGTAAGAAGAAAGGAGAAAACAAATGAATGTGGCAGAGTTTTGTTCCACACAGGTGGATGTGGGGCTGTGCGCAGTGGGAACCAAACTGGGGGCCTCCTGCATGGGAGGCGAGAACCTTCGCAGCCAGCTGCACTGCAGTTCAGCATATGGGTTTGCACAGGCCAGGGCCGGGACTCCATCCCCAAAACCTCACAGTTGCAAGACTAACAGCCTGCTGAGCCATCCCTGCATCTCTAAGTTGCATTTTTATACACCGACAACTAACAAGAAAAGAAATTAAGAAAACAATCCTATTTATAATTGTATATTAAAAAAAGAAAAAAAAGAAAACTCGAGGAATAAATTTAACCAAAGAAGTAAAAGACCTATACTCAGAAAAGTATAAGACACTAAAGAGACATTAAAGATATTAAGAAACAGGAACATATACCATGCTCATGGATAGAAAAAATATACTTAAAATGTCTATTCTACCCAAAGCAATCTATAGATTCAATGAAATCCCTATCAAAATATCAATGGCATTTTTCACAGAAATACAACAAATGATCCTAAAATTTATATGGAACCCAAATAGACCTAGAATAGCCACAGAAATCCCGAGAAAGAAGAAGAAACCTAGAGATATCACACTACCTGGTATCAAATTATACTACAACGCCATAGTAATCAAAACAGCATGGTATTGGCATAAAAATAGATACATCAATGGAACAGAATAGAGCGCCCAGAAATAAATCCATGTCTATATAGCCAGTTAGTCTATGACAGTGGTCGGCAAACTGCGGCTCACTGCAGCTCGCGAGCCACAGCGAGCCGCAGTTTGCCGACCACTGATCTGTGACAGAGAAAGCAAGAATTTACATTGGAGTAAAGACAATCTATTCAATAAATGGTGCTGGGAAAACTGGAGATACATGAAAAAAAAAAACAAATACAGAAACTGGGCCACTTTCTTATACCATATGCAAGAATAAACTCAAAAGGGATTAAGTAGCTAAATAGAAGACCAGAAACCATAAAACTCCTAAAAGAGAAATAGGCAGTAAACTCTCTGACATTATCCTTAGTAATGTTTTTTCTGATACATCTCCTTGAGCAAGGAAAACAAAAGAACATATAAAAAAATGAGATTTCATCAAACTAAAAAGTTTTTTTCACAGTAAAGAAAACTATCAAGAAAACAAAAACGGACATTCTACTGAATGGGAGAAGATATTTGTCAATAATACATCTGACAAAGAGTTAATATCCAAAATTTATTAAA
The DNA here is from genome assembly GCA_004027555.1 of Craseonycteris thonglongyai. NCBI lineage: Eukaryota > Metazoa > Chordata > Mammalia > Chiroptera > Craseonycteridae > Craseonycteris > Craseonycteris thonglongyai. The sequence goes on along the minus strand of PVKE010013086.1, from coordinate 17,843 downwards.
AAAAAAATTAATTAAAAAAATAAACACACAATTCACCAAAAAGAAAAAAAAAAGTTTAAAAAATTTAAAATACTGTATGGGCAGAGGACCTCAATAGACATTTCTCCAAAGAGGACCTGAATAGACATACAAATGCCAACAGATATATAAAAAGATGTTCAGCGCCACTAATCATAAGAGAAGTACAAATAAAAGCCACAATGAGATACCACCTTACTCCAGTTAGAACGGTTGTCATCAGTAAACTGACAAGTGCTGGTGATGAGAAAAGGGATCCCTCGTGCACTGCTGTGGAGATTAGAAACGGGTGCAGCCACAATGAAAAACATTATAAAGATTCCTCAGAATATTAAAAATACAACTGGGGATACCAGGATAGCTTAACAGGTTCAGTGCTTGCCTTGCAGCTGCAAGGTCCAAGGATCGAATCCTGGCTCTGGCCCGTGCAAACCCTTATGCAGAACTGCAGCACAACTGGTAACCACCAGGATGGCTCAGTGGCAAAGGTTCCCACCTCAGGCGGGAGGCTCCCAGTTCAGTTCCTGCCTCGCATGGCCCCACATCCACCTGTGTGGAATGAAACCATGTCACAACTAATGATGCACAACTTTGGAGACTGCTCTGGGCTCTCCCCCTTTATTCTGTCTGTCTCTCTCTCATCTTCTCTCAAACAATAAAAATAAATTATTTAAAACAAAACAAAACAAAAAAACTACCTTATGACCCAGTAATTTCACTCTTGAATTTCTCATTGAATGTGAAATACCTTCAAGGTCATCTTTCTCAGGCCATCTTAATAATACTTTTTAATCCAAGACATACAGTCACATTGACATAACTTCATTCAAAACTCTAACAAACATTTACAAATGTGAATACACCCCAGGTGCTCCTTTGCATTGCAAACAACCATTTGTTAGAAATGCAAACTGTCGATGAAAATTTCAAGTTGCAAAAAACTCACAGAAATCTGTGACGATCACATTTGAAACAGGATTTCAAAATTCACTCTCCCAATGAAATCTTTTTAGATGCAATATTTCAAAAGAAACTTGGTTTGCTTAAAGTCAAGGGGGGATTTTTAATATGCCATTTATATGCAAAACAATGCAAATGCACCTTTAAAAAGACAGGCAGCTCTTAGCAATATGTATTAATGAACAAGCAGAGAAATAATGCTATGCTAAAATGCTCTCCTTCAGCAGGTAGGAGAAATCATCTATGCACTAATTCTAAAAAGCGCAATAGAGAAGGGTACGTGTGGAAAAAGAACTATCAGGGTCAGGACGCAAGTAAGCCAGGGAGCACAGATTCAGGCTGCAAGAGAAGTACTTGGTGACTGCCAAAAGTTAGAAGTGGCAGCAAAAGCCAGCATGTCCAATGTCCTATACCGGTACTTCCAGTTTGGCTACTCAGGTCCTTTTGAAAACACTGAGTATTCACAATTTTTTTTACAAAATTGAAAATAAATTGAACGAAAAGTATGAGAGAAGTTCCTGTACCCTGTATTTAGTTCTTTGTGTTTTGCATCTATTTCTTTGTATACTCTATCATTGCAGGTACTCAGTATGTATTTACTAAATGTAGAAATAACTTCCTTGCAGTTAATCAGGAAGCAATCAAATCATTTATTATTTAAAAGGACTGACACAACCTTAGTAGGCTGGAAGGTTCTTAGGGATCAGCTAGAACAATGCTTCATTTCATCCATGAGGAAATGGGATCCCAATGATATTAAGTAACTTGCCTAAAGTCATATACACAGTTACTGACATAGTAAAGAGTGAAATTAGTCAACGTGATCAAAGTTATGTATTCTTTATGTTACATCACTTTCTCATTTAAGAATATCACAAGTGTATAATCATTGCTATTGTCATTTTCATCACCAGCTACTGTTTATTAATCTTACAAGAATCCTGTAAGAGATAGATAGCTATGATTCCCATTTGAAAGTTAAGCAAGTCCGAAGTAGCACAGGTAGTGGGTAAGATGAATGAGTCAAAACTGATCAGATTCAAACCCCTTGAACTTACCTCCTCCAACATGACAACTTTGCAATTTCTAAATACATCTGAATTCTAACCTATAAGCTCAATTAGAAGACTATGCTTGACTTAAAATATTTTAACAATTAAAAATCTTACTGTCTGATTTTCAAGTACTCTTTCTACTGTCAGCCGTGTCTAATGAATTATGAGTTACACTGGCTACTCATTTAATTCATTTTGTAAACTGTCAAGTTATAGACATTCATACAAAAATCTGAAATGTCACTAGACATATAATCTGCAAATGTAAACAGGTACGTGTTTGCCATGGAGAAACTGGGGGGGGAGGGGGGTTCCCTTCCAAGGGTGGCACCTGACACAGCTAACACTGTGGGGCTGGCCCTTCAGGCATGGAAGCCCCGTCCTATCACTGCACGTCAGGAAGACTCCAGCGCAGACTCACATTAACCAAGCTTACAAAGAGGGATCTACCATACCTGAGGGTCAGTTTATTGGCTATGAGGAAAAAACAGCTTTGGCAACTAGAACGCTCTATGTCTGAAGAAGCTGTGCATTCTCTCCCTGGGGATGAGATGACATGGAAGTCAGTCACAGAAAGTTGCGTGGTGACCATTCAATCAGAACAAACAGAATGGGGTTCATGAGTCACGGCCACACCCCAAAATGGGCTGGAGCAGTCCTTCCCACAGTAAGAATGACCTTCTCAGAGGGAACAGAGTGCGTAGATCTTCTAAGACTCTCTCTGTCATAAACATGGCCTGAGTCCTCGCAAGTCACTGCTTGGCCAGAGTGCATGAGGGATATGGGGCAATTTCAGCCAAGTTCATGGGTTTCTGCCAGGCTACAATCAATTCCTTCAGGTCGGGGAGCCACTTTGTTTTTTAATGTGATTTTACATAACTCTGCTCTGACAGAAAAATGCATATTTCATGGATTTAGTAACCAGTCTTATTTCCAAGTTCTTAGAGATGCCCCAATTATTACTACTGTGCTATAGTCACTAATATAACAGCTAACATTTGGGCGATTATAATATATTCAACCGTATGCTAAGTTCTTTATGCATAGTATCTCATTTAATCTTTGTCATACTATCTAAGATAGGTACTAGCCTCATTTTATAAAGAAAAACATTAAAGTTTTCAGAGAAAACATAAATTGCCCAAGGTCACGAAGCTAATAAGGGGAAGAAATGAAATGTGAATCAAGAGCTGACCTTCCTATTCGGTACAGGATTCTATAAAACACTTATCACTACTAACCTATTTCTGGTTACTAGATTCCTAATATATACTGCATTTGGGGGGTGGGAGGGCCCTATAAGGTCCTGAGAAAACTATCCATATTAAAGATGTTCAAACCATTATATTCTTTTGAGGTAACATAGATGAGATGCTGCTGCTAATACTGACCCACCTAAAACTGACTGAGTGCCTCCTGTGTGCACTGTTCCAGGAGCTGGAGAAGCAGAGGTACTAACAGCAACTGGAGCTTCTATTTGGTTGAGGGAAAAGGGGTGGGAAAGAAAAGGAAAGGCAGAAACTAAGCAAATACACATACATGAGATGGTGCTAAGAGCTATGGAGAAAAAGAAAGAAAGGAAGGAAGGTAGAGAGTAGGGCAAAGGAAGAGGGAAGATGACATTTTACAAAGGGAAGGCAAGGAAGGTATCTGATAAGACAACATGTGAAAAAAATGAGGGAGCAAGCAAAGCAGATACGTGAGGAAAGAGCAGGCGGGCGGGGCAAGTTCAAAGGCTCTGAGGTAGAACTAAGGCTGATCAAGGAAGAGTGAGCAGGCTAGTACGGCTGGAGCAACATGAACAGAGGACATGGACTGGTGGTTGTGGAGACTGCAGGGGTCAGATCAACCAGAGCTCTGAATGGGAAGAGCAGAAACCAGTTAAAAGGCTGCCGCTTTCACATCTAAGCACAAGACTTCCATGTCATGTATGCAATATCAAGCAAGCACTCTAATGCATGAAGGAGAAACTTAAGATGACTTACTTTAGTGGTCAATGTGTTTAGTTCCCGCTCAGCTTTATGCAATTTACTGATTAGGACAGTGTTTTGTTCACTGCTTGATTGCAGCTCTTTTTCCAAGCGTTCAGTCTGTAGCTTAGCTGACTGTTTTTCAGCCTTTTATTAAAACAAAGTATTTTAAAACTTGTTCATAATTTTTCACAATGATATAAAAATAAAGTAAGTACTATTTAAAATACATGCATAATATAGTCATACTACCCCAAATTATTCAAAATCTCAAGGGTTAAGTCATACCAAAATAAAGTTTTAAAACAGACAACAAACATATCAAGAGCCACCAGTGAACTAAAACTCATACACTTCTGTGAGTGCACTCACTCAATACCTATTTACTCTTATTACTGACATAATTCAAGCAAACATTTTGGAGGGTTTCAAATCCAAAGCAGATATGAAAAAGTGTATTAGAAGTATAAAAGAGACTCATTTTGATAGTCAAAGAACTGAAAATCTAAAACCAATGGAAATGTTTAAAAAGAGATATAAGAATTCAAAATACCAACTAATTTGGAACCTTTGGAAGTATGGACAAAGAGTCAACAGCTCTTAACCTCATCACATGATAAAGACTTTTTTTAAAAAAAATATTTTATTTATTTATTTCTTTTTGACAGAGAGACAGAGAGAGAACTGAACTGGGGGAGCTCCCAGTTCAGCATATGGTTCCGCACGGGCCCGGGCCGAGATTCGATCCCTGGTCCCCGGCGCTGCTAAGTGAGCGCTTAACCCACTGAGCCATCCCGGCTTCCCCTAAAGACTCTTAAGAAGTCTGTAAGTTATCAAAAACCACTTCTGGTTGGTAATATTCAAGGTATTCTTCCGTCAGGGATTTTTTTTTTTTTTGTAAAAGCAGATGCTTTTAAAAAACATTTCTACTCAAAATAGTTAAAATAAAAACAGATGCCATTTAAAGGGTAAGTTTCAGTTTTGTAACATCACTTTTCCCATATAACTGAAATATGATAAGAAGTGTATTCAAATAATTCAGAAAAAAAACTATTCTCCTCAGATATGAAATGATACTTTCAGGGCACAATCGTAGCTAAAAATGTCCAAGAAGAAATGCTTGCTGTCATGTGCTTATTTTCATTTCACCTGACAAATGATAAAAAATTAAACATAGGGTCTTTTGAAAATGTCACAATGAACCTCCCATCTTTTGTCATTTAACTTGTCCTGAAAATAATCCCTGTGAAGGACCTGAGTGTAAAGCTTCACATGGGGACCACATACTACATTCAAGTGCAACCATCCATGAGTTCTGTCACTGTGCAAACACATCAAGGATGGCAGGAAGGCACTATAAGCAGTCTCATTCTGAACTGCCTCGTGTCTAAGGTCCAATGATACTGACAACTTCCGTTCAGGACAAGTAAATACTATCAAAAGCTTCACCCAAAACATAAAGAGAGACTTCTCTTCAGAACCTGTCAATTTACTCCTTGTACCAGTGTGCAGTATGGGGCAGGGGGTGGTCATGGTTCTGAATTGGGATATTGGATTTTAATTACAAACTAGGTGTCCACTAATTCCCCTCCAACTCAAATCATTCCACAACTATCTGAATAAAAAAAACAAAACACTTTGGACTGCTCAAAATAAAACAATTAAACTAGTATATTCAGAACTACTAGGAGGAGAAAGTAGATCTGAAAAGATGGTAAAGGGATCCAGAATTCTCTTGGCACTGTGGCATAAAAGTTATTTTCAGCTAAGTATATCTGAGAATTGACATAAAAAAATTTTTAAAAAGTGGGTTTTTGGGGAAAGCCGGGACGGCTCAGCCCACGAGGACCGAGGATCGAATCCCGGCTCCGGCCCAGGCAGGACCCACATGCTGAACTGGGGAGTTCCCACAGTTCGGTTCTCTAGCTGTCTCTGTCTCTGTCCCTCTCTCTATCTGTCAAAAGTAAAATAGAAATAAATATGCACTGAAGACAAAATAATTACTCTCTATAAATATAAAAAGATATTAAAAAAAAAAAAAAAAAGATTTAAAAAAAGTGGGTTTTTTTTTTTCCTCAACTCCTTTTATCTGTCTAAAAACAGAGACTCAGAAAAGAATGTAACTGTGATAAATTCCCTCCCCAGGAGTTTCAGAACCAGGGAAGACCGACTCCTATCACAGGAAACAAGTCAGCATCAGGATAAGAAATCACTTACATAGACAGTCATAAGACTGCCGTTATCTCTCATCTATCTTCCTACAGGCCCAGTTATTGCTCCCAGAAGTCATTTGTTTTCCCATAAGTGCTCTTTCATCCCTCCTTTCCCTGTTACAATGGTATATAAGACCCAAATTCTCTAACAACTGCCTCTGTGTGTCACATTTTCCTATGAACTCCCATGTACATACAAGAATGAAAACCTGTTTTCTCTTACTAATGTCTGCTGTCAGTTTAATTCACAACCCCCAACCACTGCACCTAAAAGGATGAAGGAAAAGGTTTTCCTCTCCAACAACAGAAACCAAGACTTTTCACTAACGAGTACCTCCAAGAACACCAGCCTAGCTCTCCCAGCTCTTATGTTCCTCTAATGAACGCAGGGCAGTAACTCCGGGAAGCTTCGTAAGCACTGGCAGCTGAGTTGGATTTTATGACTCCAGCAAGAAGCTGTCAGAGTGCAGTATTTCCGCTGAAAGAGGACTTATGGTTTTGAGACCTTGAATCCCAGTGTAGGGAAATAACTAACTGGGAAGAAATTCTTCTTACTGGTCTGAGATGACGTGAGGCTTCAGAAACACGATTAAATTTTGGGGGGTTCTGCATTTTCTGCTCTGTGGCACTGTAAGAATTAAATCGTTTCAGAGGTGACTCCCAAAGAAGAAATAACCCCTTCGTATCTGCGCTGCACGGCTCTGGCTTGTGAATTTATAGCTTCCCTCTTTACAAAAACAAATTTACTCTTGGGAGCCCACAAATGCATCAGCATGAGACTGGTGGGCATACACTCATGAGCTAAAAATCAAAGATTTGTCAACTGCACTTTCAAAACAAAGGCTGCCCTGCTCTACCGGGAAGCAATGAAGACCTCACCTCCAAGGATCTGACCATAGCCTGCAATTCAGCCAACTGCCGCACTTGAACTCTTTGGACGCTTTCTACCTGAGCACCAGCATTCTTCTTCTCAGCCCTTAACTCTGCTACTTCAACCTCCAGGCCTTTCAGTTTCTGACTCAACTGGATGTTTTGATGAGCCAGCCGATCCATTTGTTTGCTGTCGCACGTGAGGTCCATGCTGAACAGTTGCTTACGGAGCTCCTCCTTATCCTCCTCCAGCCTGGAAACCTAGCAATCATTTTGAAAGAAATTAAATGGGTGCATTTTCAGTTACGGCAGTGATTAACAAGTCAGTACACTAAAACGAAAACCTGCACAATGTTAAAAAGAAGGCTCAGGCAGTGAAACGAAGTACCAAGGAAAACGTGAAATGTCACGTTCCACACTCTGGACTCAGCCTGAAGAATGAACCAGATGTGAGGACTCGGACCTGGCCCTAGACTCTCTGTCTCTCCATGGCATCTAGCACAGGGCTGCATCAGTTGCTGAATAAAATTCAGAATTATAGCCAATACTATAAAAATCATTACTAAAAATATGTCAAGGATTTTAAGTCATCAGGACGCCATTCAAGATCAATATGCTGATGGCAGCAAAGCTCTTCCTCACGTGACAGTAATTCTTGGGCTACATCTATGCTAATAAAAGTATCTATTCCAAAGCAGCATCGTTCACAAAAAAAGCTGCTTGTCCATATAAATAACTACAAATGTGACTGATGAGTGTTTCTGAATGAGCACTGAGAGTTTATTAAAGCCCCAGTTGTAGTGATGGCCTAGTTCCCAATTCTCAGATTCAAGAAAGAACTGAAAATCATGACTCCCAAGCATCTGAAAAAGTCCCTAGGGAACCTGTGGAGCAGAAACCCCAGGGACCGCCTCACTCACGCCAACCGTCTCTCCCAGAGCCCGCGGGCCGCCCAATGACTACCCTCTGAGGTGCTTCCGAGGGCCCAGCCCTGGGGAGGAGGGGCCCGGTGATCCTGGCAAAGCTTATTCTCGCCCTTCCCTGATCTCCCGTCTGGTCCGTCTCCTGTCACCAACATCTCTGTGGCTGAAACGCCTTCTATGGGTCTCTTTTAATACAGGTGGCCCACCAGTAGGTACACAGTACACCGACTTGTTTTGGTTGTGTGCCAGTGTGCATGTGTACCCAAATAATCTGTTGTGATGAATTTCATGGACTCAACTGTGTACCTACTTGTGGGTTACCCTGTATATGAGGTTTCTTCAGATGATTCAGCTTTCTTTAAAGAAAGGATTCAGCTGTTATAAAAGAAAAAAAAGAAAAACAAAACAGAAACCACTGTCCTGAATACCACCAGGGGTTGTTTGTAGCCAGACTGAGTAACTTAGGTCCCCGACCTACACAGCAGCAACCCAAGAGACAGCGATGCCTCCCCTGCTGTAAGTGACGTTAAGCCGTGTGGCCTGCCCCTGGGGCAGATCCGTGTCCTCAGCTGAGAGGCAGGACCGCAGGCCTTCTGAGATTCTCCCTCGTTTTAATATGTAGTCCTTGCAATCTGGGTTTGGACAAGCTGAACTAGAGACGTCAGTGGGAAGTGTAGGTAGAGATAGCCAGCCGACAGATATTATTTCTTCTGGAAAACAACACTTTCTTAGAAGGCAGCTGCAGAATTCAGTGTCCAGCCCTCAAAGGTCCAACAGCTTAGTGTCTCTCTGCTACTCTTCCTCCCACCCTTTCCATATAAACATAAGCACTGGGGCTTGCCCCCAACAACCTCTCTCCCCCCATTTTCTCAGTCAGGCCTTGGTTAGAATGAACGGCGCAGGCCAGATGACCTATAGGGTACCATTCAGCTTCTGTAGGAGGCAACATGCACACACGGCTGTAGCGTGCTGCATTAGGGGTGTGGCGCCCATGTGCGTCTCAGGTTCACACCGTGATGCTGAGCTAGTGTGTTACTGTGCTGAGCAAGTTTGCTGCACAGAAAGTTGCAACAGTGGCAATGTACTCTTGTCTTCATTTCACATATGGTGTCAGACAGCTAGTCCCTGACCAGCACGTTTCCTATGTTACTACTTCCTCTAGGACAGGGGTGTCCAACCTTTGGGTCTCCCTGGCCCACAGTGGAAGAACAATTGTCTTAGCCCACACATAAAATACACTAACACTAACCAATAGCTGATGAACTAAAAAAAAAAAATCATGTTTTAGTCAAGTTCATGAATTTGTGTGGGGCCGCATTCAAAGCTGTCATGGCCACAGGTTGGACGAGCTTGCTCTAGGAGTTCTGAGGAGCATCTGTGCGATAGCTGAGTGGCAGCTAAAACTCTGGACAGAGGCAGCTAACGCAGAGTCAGGATTAGACCCCACATGGACAACTCCCAAAGCAGACGGGGCTCCCCACCCCATCAGATCATTCCTACCAAACCTGATGATCCCGGCCTTCTAACGCCTCCATTTATTCAGTCCTACGTCCATACTGTGTCCACAGCACCACTGTGGGCAGTGAGTTAGAACCGTGCAGACAAGCCAGTAAGTACAGAGCTTCTGCTACAAAGCAGCTCATCTCGTCACTGCTAAGACACCACCCTGGTTCTGGGCACCTGGGCACGGATCATGGACACACCTTCAGCTCTTCTTGTCTCTTCCACTGTCAATCACATTCACAGCATCTGCCTGGAGAGCCTCGATGTGTTGTGCTCGCTGTCCTGCCTCTAAATTTCTAAAAGGCTTGGTTTGACTTTCTCTTCTATGACAAGTACCCTCCATGTTTACTTCCTTCTCTTTGAGAATATAAGCTTAAGAGGAAAGATGATGTACTGACCAACTGTACTTGTAGAAAACTGAACTGAAGGAAACTGAACGGAAACAGATCAGGAACGAGGGATGACTGCTGGTCTTCGTTTCAGTGGGTGGGAGCCCCCTGCTCAGGTCCCCAGGGTGCCCAGAGGAAAGGCAGTGCATCTAACTGCTCCCTCCACCTGTTAACACCAGCGGAGCACCCAGACTTTCCCTTCCTCAGGCTGTCCTGAGAAACCCCAACCACCAGCCAGGATGACAGCAGAGAAGGGCAAGTAGGGAGCCAGGACTTTATAGCCGCTGGGCAGTGACAAGGACTCCCGCCCGCCCTCCTGGTGACTCTGGAGGTGACACTGGGAGCCCAAGTCTCCACCCTCAGCTGGCAGCAGCACGGTGCCCTGCCACGTCCCTGCCTGGTCACGTCAGAGAAGGCCCAGTGCGGAATCAGAGCCTTCAGCACCGCTCTGCAGCGTCTGTGCTGTCACTGGAGGCCACCTGGGGAACAGAGCGAGTCACTGTGACCCTGCATCCAGGGAGGCATCAGCGGGCTTGAGCTAGTCCGAATCTCTAAGTGCGGACCTGGCACTGCACACTCCAGTATCCTGAAAGACAGGGCAGACCACCTGCTCAAGGATGCTGAGGGCACAGAGTCTGAAACGAGAGTAACAGCTAGCATTTATGGAATGCTCACTGCACACTTTACACACACAATTTGATGCCAAATCCTCCCAACTCCATGGCATGGCACTACTGTTCACACCAGTTTACAGAGGGCACTGGCGCACACAGAAGCTACGTCACTTCCCAATGTCATATGAGATAAATTAAAACATTTTACATGTCACATGTGAAAAGGCTTAGTTTCTGAGACAGTCTAAACTGCAGTCACAAGAGACATTTTTAATCAGTAAAATTTCACAAAGCCTTTCTAAAAGGTGGTCAGAATCACAGAGAATCCGTTATGTGAATTCATTTCGGTTTAATTTGGGACTTTGACCTATGATGATATGGTTCAAAGTAATCTGAGAAGGGTACAAGTCAGAACATTAGGGATATTTTAGACCAAAGGAACCATCTGGGTCTAAAGCAGCACTCCAGATAGAACTTCAGAACCTATGAGGACAAGAAGTGTTCTGAGAGCTGCCTACTGACATCTAGGTCAGGGTATGGCCAAACCAGGAGCACCACCTCGCTCTATACTAGTGCTATAAGGGCAAAACAGCCCGTCACAGCAGAAAAAACACACACGTTCTCCTCTTTGCCAGAGGAGCTCGTCTTACTACTTGCCCGCTGAATTACTCGTCTCTTCCTCTCAGTCTACCAGTATAATCACCTAAACACGCTGTATTGCTCTTCATTGCTATTTGCAGAATAATACAAAATTAGAGTCCTAATAACATAACACACACACAATAGTACCACTTCTGAATGACAAATGCATAGACAACTGCAGAATCTCATCTGTATGAAGTCCTAGACTTAATATGTACTTACAACCAAATGCAATGAGAAATCACGACATTGTCATTGTCACAGGATAAAAATATCTTCTTTCATACATCCTTTTTAACTCAGAATATCATGAGGGAGATACGAATTCCTAGAGCACTTCTTAAGAAAACACTAACAAAACCTTCCTAAAGTATTCCCTTAAGAACCAACACACTAAAGGATACTCAGTTACTTCTCTGTGTAAGTGAAAATGCACAAGCATTGTATGAGCTAATTAATGAAAGAAAATCCAATTATTTTAGTACATCAAATTAATATGTTTTAGACCAGTTTAAACTGTAAGATTGGAGGATGACAAGAGTAGGCTTTGTTTTGAAGGTTTACCTGTTTCATGATCCACAACCATCTCACTTGGTTTTACTATTATTGTGTATAGAAACTGGAGTATAAAGATAAGTGATGGAATGAAAGCAAACAGCCAATTATCCACTAATTAACACTGCTCCTGCATAGTCAATTAGGAAGTAGAAAGAAAAGAATTGTTTTTTTGTTTTTGTTTTCAGAAAATCTTACTTTTCTAGCCTCTACTAATTATGGCTTCTTGGCTAGCTGTTTATCATAAGATTTCTAAGAATGTCATAAGACATCCCAATTATGAAAATTAACTGACCCTTGCAATTTTTAATGACTATCATTTTGTCTTTCATGGGTCAAAAATATACTAGTCATCAGATTTCAGATACAGGTTTCATTCTTTTAAAATACAATAAAACTAAGAAACTGGAGAATACAAAGAATCAATCATTAGCAGGTAAACATCATCATTAGATTTTAAAAGCAAAGTATAAAATAACACCACTACCCTTAACCTCAGTATTGACTCTTCAGTATGCTAAATCTACATTTTGGACTGAAAATTTTTATTATTCCTATTTTTCACAAGAAAATGTTTATATGCAGTTCCTTTCATAATTGCAGATTCAAACCCTTTTATCATCACACTTAGTACAGATCTATTGATCTTTTGACAAAATTATAGTTGTTGGATGGCTCCTAATTAGCATGGCAACTTCAAATCATGGGTAATTTCAAACTTACAACTCAGAGCTGGGAGACGAGGCACCTGAGTTCTACTGTGAACTTGGCTGCTGACTTGGGGACTTGGACCAAGTTGCTCCCTTACGTGTCAAGTGTCCTCATTTAAAATGGGGACACTACTATAATAGAACTGAGAGCACATGTGAATAAAGCATCTAAAGCTGCAAAGAATTTTTTAAATGCAAAAGACTATTATAAATATTTATAGTTTCTGGTACTGTATTATTAATGAACTCAAATAATCCAAAGTTCATACAGCTTCTTACATATCAAACAATCATGGAACATTGGTTCACTGATAAGAATAAATCAGTATGATCCAATTAGTTTCTGGTAAAAGAAGGTGAGTATATTTTAACTCTTGATTCCAAATAAAGACAAAGCAATAAATGTATAATTCAGGTGTTTGTACATAGAACATTTTACATAACTACAGACAACACACCATTTTTTACAAATTTAACTAGCATTAGATTGTGTATTTGAATATAGCAGGATAAAATTCTTATTTCTCGCTTTCCATCCTGAAAATTCATCTAAAAGCAACATAAAGAATGAGAAACACAAACCCCACTTTTGGGATTAGGAGACAAACCACAAAATGAGAAGCTGCCAACTGCAACAGAGACAAAGGAGAGACTGCGTAGGAGCATGTGCTGTAGGCAGCAAAGAGAGGACAGTGCAGGTGCAGATGTCACAGAACAAGGTACACTTCTGAAGGTGATGGGCACAGCTAGGATTAACCCCTTATCTGTATCCGTGGAAACGAGGTGCATGCGCTGACAGCCAGCGCTCTCCTAGATGTGCTATGGTCCCAGGAAAGCGAGGGAGACAGTGCTAAGCAAGGCGTCACACAGACTAACTAGTTTTGCAAAGAGCAGTCTCCCTCTGTGGCCATGGGAGAAAAGACACTGACTATGGCCACTAAGGACAAGGTAAAGGAGGAAAAGAATAGAAAAATCTAACAGCCCAAAAAGAACATTCACAAGAAAAATGACGTTACAGAGCAGACGAAAATCATGACAAATAACCCCCATTAGTTAAAACAATTAATAATGTAATCAACTCTAACTTGGGATTTACAAAATATATAATCATAAAATTGTTCTGACTAGAAAAGGTTGACAACTAAACTAGGATAATCAATCACTCACCTCTGATTTATATTTTATTTTTTCCTCCTCCAAAATCCGTGCAAATTCTTCTTTCTGGTGTTCAAATTCTGATTTGAGAAATGTATGCTCATAGCGAAGCTTATTATATTCAGCTCTATACTTTTCAACTTCCTAAATTAAAAAGGAGACCATAATTTGTCACAGATTTATGAATGAAATTTGTATTCACTACAAAAGTCACTTTTGTAAATATAATTTTAAGTTACATTATATTCAGAGTGATTCTAAAAGTAAAAAATAAGCTTAACAGAAGTATAAATAAATCTTGGAAAGGTTCTCAGAACAAGTATCCCACACACAGAATTAATACATTCCTGAGAAGTTACCAACAAAGCCAATTATCATTCAATTCACGTTATAGCCTCACTGATTCTTATAATAATAAAAATGTACACCAGGTCAAAAGTTTTGACTGCCGTGCTTAATAAAATAATACTTAGGTATGTAGCACACCTTTCAAAATAGAGATTAAAAATTAATTGTGTGATAAAATAGAATCTACCCTCCTAGAAGTCAGATGGAATGAATTCCAAGTAGATAAAAGATGATCTGGACATTCAGCACAGTAACGTAAGGTTTAACCACATACATTACAATGACGTGCAACTCAAGGCCCCAGCTCTCCTCTCCGGCCAGCGACCAGGGGCCCACACACTTCCCCAGATGGCCCCGTTCTGCCCCGGACAGCCCCGCTCTGCCCAGGACAGCCCCGCTCTGCCCCAGACGGCCCCACTCTGCCCCAGACAGCCCCGCTCTGCCCCGGACGGCTCCGCTCTGCCCCGGACGGCTCCGCTCTGCTCCGGATGCCACCAAGCTGCTGGCATTCTGCGCCTCAGTAAGAACTCAGACATCAGAGCAGAAAAGCGAAGAGACACTATTTCAAACACATCAGGAGACGAAGAAAGAAGGAAGCCTCGTAAAGTAAGTCAGCCCCCTGTAAATCTTCAGTGAAAGACCTCTTCTAAGCCAGTTCACAAACCATGAAAATGGGGTTTGTGATTTTATTAAGAGACACACGGTACTTTGTTTTGGTATTTCAAAAAAATGCTTTAACTGGATCACCTACCTTACTCAGGTCTAAGTGATTTTGTTTATATCCAAAAATTATGTCTACTCTCCAACCCTAATGCTTTGGTTATCCATCAGATGTTCAAAAGATGCCTTTAACAAGCTGCAAGCCATTTATAACACAAGAGCCACACTATTGTGTGCAGTGGCCTCATCCCTAGACTACAGCTTTCCAAGGGGCCCATCTGAAGGAGACGATACTCATGTGTATGTGTAAGACCCCATGTATGTTAAATGAGGTGACATGTATAAAATGTCTCGTAGAGTACCTAATACACTTAATATCTGTCATCTTTTTCTGTCCCCTTTATTAAACAATGTCACATTATAACCAAGATTTCACACAAAGAGATTCATCGTCTGAATACTTTTCTGAGGTTGCATGAAATTTATCTTTCATTCAACAAAACTGAGCACCTATTGTATCGGAGGAACTGTTCTAGGAACTTGGAATGTAACAGTAATCGAAACAGATAAAGTCCCTCCTCTCATGCACTTTACATTCCTAGAGGGAAAGGCAAGTATAAAAAGCACAGGAACTATTATAAAGCACACATAAGGTAGTAAGCACTAGAGAGCAGTAAACATTAGGGCGGGTACATGGGGCTCCCAAGGCCTAAGGAGCATGGAAGAGGCAGACTGCAGTATTAAATGCGGGCAGGGGTTCCTCAAAGCAGGCCTCCTTGAGGTGACATTTCAGCAAGCGCTTAAAAGAAACGAAGCTGGCTAAGATGTATCTGGAAGGAAAGTGCTCAAGGCAAAAGAGCTGGAACAAAGACTTCGGAACCCCCCAGTTTCTGGGAGCTAAAGAAACAGCAAGGAGGCCCCGTGGATGGAGGAAGGCAAGTCAGAGAGGCGATAAGCCCTGACCTGTGCAGCAGGTAAGGCAGCTGCAAAGACTGGGAAGTATGCTTTTCACACGAAGGTAAATGCATGGTTCTTCCATATAAGTTACTTACTTCATCCAGATTCCTAAAACGCTCTTTCATTGGCGTTTCTAATTCTTGCTGTATTTGGGCTTTTAACAGTTCCAACCTTTGTGGAGTTAATACCTAATATGTAAAAAAATACAAACAATTCTAAGTATTTAATCACAAATGTTAAAATCAAGAATTTACCAAATTTCAAAGCCTCTCTAATTATGACAATGAAATGCAATTCCTAGCAATTTCACAATATACCCAATTTTACAGTAACCATTATATAAATAGAACTATCATTTGAAATAATACTTTAAGAATATCAACTTCAGGCTCTTATCAGAGATGTCAAAAATTCCATTAACATGAGGTAAAGATAGTTACTAATTATTATCATTGTTACTGTTAGGAATAACTATGTTGGCAGCTAAGTATCATATTGGATACAATGGCTGATAAGTCTTTTCTAACACAAGTAAAATAAAGATGTAATAATTTGGTATACCATAAAGAATTCTTCAGATTTATTTTCAATCAGAAAATGCTGACTTTTACTCTGAATCATCAAAACTAATTTAGGCTCCTCCCTGTTATACTCTCTTATAAAACTCACCTTTCAAATAGTAACTAAATATTTTAGTAAGTGCCTTATGGCACACACTCTTATTAACCAAGGTGTTCCCAAATCAAGGACTAACCTGACACACAGGAAGCACTCTTTACTATTTCCTGAATGACCAAATACTGGTTGTAAAAAAACTAGCTTGCATTAATATTAATTTCAGAAAACTAAGAATAATGTTTAATTCTTTCATTTATTCACCAATACTCCAAAATTCCAAACATTTTACTGAATGACTACCTACTATGTACAAAGCATTATGCAACATACTATTATCTACGTAGCATACTGCTCTAAATACCTTACATGCATTAACTTCTTTAATCCCCAAAACAACCCACAATTTAGCTATATCATCTCCTTCACGAAGAAACTGAAGCCTAGACAAAGTCTGTCTAAAGATCACAAAAATTCATGGGCAGCGTATCTCTTCCCATGAGAAGTTCAAACTCTCATGTGAAAAAAAACAAACAAACAAAAACTTATAATACACACACACACAAAAAAATAGAGAAGCCAAATGGCTCAGCAGGTTAAGTGCTTGTCTTGCAGCCCTGAGGTCAGAGGATCGAATCCCAGCCCCGGCCCATGTGGACCCATATGCTGAACTGGTGTGTGGCCCCCAGCTCGGCTCTCACCAGGGGGGGCATCCCATGTGAAGGCCCCTGGTTTGGTCCCCAACTCATAGGGGCACGTCTCCCATGCGGGAGGCCCACAGCCCAGTTCCTGCCCTGTGTGGTCCCCCACCCACCTGTGTGAAACGAAACTATACTGAAAACTGATGATGTACAACTATGGAGACTGCTCTGGGCCCTCCCCCTTCTCTCTGTCTCTCTCTGTCATAAACAATAAAAATAAATCTTTACCAAAAACATAGGTGATATTATAGGTTTACCAGACAGGTAAGGACAAACAGAAAAGATACTTAGGGTACAAAGAATGCCACATCAAAGGAATGGGCAAACTCAGAGAAAACCCACGTAGATGTGGGAGAGGGTGCAAACTCCACACAAACAATGTCCCCAGCCAGGGTTTGATTACTTTTCTCATCAATGTTAGAATGAAATGACACAGAACCAAATGACATTATTCAGGGATCTTTTGTACTTGTTTGAAATTTCCATCATCAAAAGTTAATTTAAAATAAAAGTGTTTCCACTTCCAACATGTAGGAGCGCATTAGAGACTAGATTCACTCTCTTGCCTGGAACAAATGAAAGAATGAACAAAAATCAAACAGTTTTCAAGACAACGGACACAAAGAAGTGACAAAGGTCTCTGTGTCTTTGTTACTTTCACTTTTATATTCCACCTATAAGTGAGGTCATATGTTTCCTGATTCTTTCAGTCTGACTTATTTCGCTTAATAAGATGGTCTCTAGGTCCATCCATGTTGCCAGAAATGACTGTAATTTATCATTTCTTATCGCTGAGTAGTATTCCATTGTGCAAATGTACCACATCTTCTGTATCCAGTCATTTATCGAAGGGCATTTTGGTTGTTTCCATGTTCTGGCCACTGTGAACAGTGCTGCGATGAACATGCAGATACGGACACACTCAATAGCTTGGTGATTGCCAGAGGGAAGGGGAGGAGGGGGGAGGGAGAGTGGGAGGGGAAGC
>PVKE010013085.1:17541-37275 GCA_004027555.1 Craseonycteris thonglongyai | reverse complement strand
CACACACACACACACACACACACACACACATTCTGTAATACACTCACCTCTACTGGGACAGAGGGACATTGTGTTTAGGATTGTTGGGTCAGCCTTCCCATGAGTCCCCTTCCTGGCAGTCCAGAAACGTGCCTGAATCACAGACCACTTCTCAGAGGCCCAGCACCATGTGGCTTTAGGCAGGCTCACCTGCTCCATAGCAGAGCAGAGCCTCTTACCTCCCCAGGGCTCTGCCTACCTTTGAACTGACTTATTGACTTCTCATCATATGGTGTCCCCACCACCAGATTGGACCCATCCTTTCCCCACAGAGCTGAAAAATTTGAACTGTGACATAAACTCTTTTTCAAATGTGATTTGGAGGCAGAACAGAACCCAGTATTTCAGATTTAAAAATAAAAATAAAAAGGCTTTGAGTGGCAGATGGATGTTAACACCTAGTTAAAAAGGATGGTATCAAGGATCCTAAGGCTATTTAGAAGGACTAAATAATTCCCTGATAGAGCCTAGATTGTCCATCCAGGTACTTTTTTTATTTTAGGCAGGGGTAGAAACCCCAATTCTGATGGTCAGAGGTAAAAAGGAGATCGCCTTCCCATTTTGAGAGGACTTCTGAACTTCTGGAGTTCTGATTCATTCCACAAATGTCAAGTTGGCATCTCCTCTCATCACCAAGGAGGAATGGTGGTCCCCTGTGACCTGTGAGATGTGACCCATGAAAGGTGGGACTTCAAGAGTCACAGGCCTTGAGCACCCTTCTCGCCTCCACTTACATTTGTTATTTTCCTGTTTCCCTACTGCTCGCAGTTCCCCAACCTTCCTCTCTGCCGAGCCTTTCATTTAATCTCCTCAAACATTTTCTTCTAACTCTTTTTCCTTTCTCTAACTGGCTACATATGGAATAAAGTATTTTGAATTTTTGGTTATATTTATTAAATAAAGCTTTATGATCCATGTTCACTAATTTATTTTTTTTCCTGATTATAAAATACATTCTAATTGTAAGAATTCCGACAGTATAAAACTGTTAAGTACGCTTTTCATCTAAAGAGTCATACCACAAACAGCCTTCAGGAGCATGGTTGCTGCAGGAAGTGGGGAAGCACATTTCTCCTACAGACATGGAAATGTTTAAAAACTAGGGACACACTTTAACATATCCTTCTGCAACTTGCTTTTTTCATTTAACCATATATGATGACATGCTTTCCTACCTGACACAGCTACCTCACTCGTTTTAACTGCTCCATCACAGCATTTCATTCTATGCGTGTACCGTAATTTATGTAACTACTCCTCTGCCGATGGGTTTTGGGTTGTTTCCAACTCCTATTATAATGCTGCAATGTGGATTCCTGTGTGGGTGTGTGTGCATGTATCTTTGTGCAGTTTGGTAGGCTTTTAGTATAAAAGATAAAGTATGTAAGATATTTAGTATATAAGATAAAGTCCTGGAAGTGATTTTGCTGGGTCAAAGGGCATGCATATTTAAAATCTGGGATATAACTACGTTGTCACCACCAAAGGCTAACTCCTATCCAGCAGCATCTTCTGCCAATGCAGTGACAATGTAGTGCAGGTGGCCCATGTCCTCACCAACGGGGCGGGGGGGGGGCCTCAGTAGTCATTAAAATGTTTGCTTTGTTCTTCATCTTACAGAGAGGTGAACGGTTTGCATTTCTCCATTTCGTTTTAACATGTAGATAGGAGACAGTGGCCTTTGCTTAGGCATTTCTGTGGCTGTAGCTATAAAATACCCACTCCTAGTCCAAGTTAATAGCTTCCTTACTCTCTGGTATGATAAGATGTCCTGGGCTTACCTTGAAAGTTCCTACCGAAAACCTCTAATCCTCCAGTTCTCCAAGAAGCCCTGATTCCTTTAGGGGAAAATGGTATTTGCAGACCACAATTTGGGGGCTGGGATGCCCAGTGTTATTGGGTTGATTATTTTTCCCTAAGGAAAAAACAATCATTTCCATCTGGAATTCTGTTCTTCTAGTTATGAGGCCAAATAACGGTATTTTTAGATATGCCAGAATTCCAAAAATTTACCATCCATTAACCAATTCTTAGGAGGCATATCAGGAAATGAATCAACCAAGGGAAAGATTTGGAATGTGGAAATCAGTAGAGCCAGTCCCAGAGAAAGCTGTCCGGGATGACAGATACATTACATCAATCTGATTTGAGCAGCTTCAGGGAGTAGGTCTTGATGGGATAGGGGAAGCCGGAGAATAGAAAATATCACTGAAAGGTTGGGCTTGGAAGAACAGAGCTGTGGTAAAAGGCAGGTCAGAAGGGAAAAACCGACTTCAGCTTGGAACAGCGAACATGGGCATCTCTGTCTTACAGTTGAACCATCTTCAGTGACAAACTGTCAGGGAGGAACCGGGGTTTTGCTCTCACCTTGAGACACAGAGTGACTGTTAATGTCCTTCCCATGTCTCCCGACCAAAGTGGCCACTGTGGGGCTCTGGGCAGTTTTTGTTCTGTAATCTTTTCTAACTTTGAAGTTATGTTTTCATTTTTATCTTCGACCGTACTGAATACATTTAAGTTCTTGCCATATTGTTCCATAAACTTAATTTCTATCTGGAGTGACTTCATGCTTTCAGTGGTAAATCTGTTTATTGTTCTTCTTGGCATTAGATTTCTTTATATTTTGGAAAACTGCTGTTAGCATTTCTTTCCAGGTGGAGACAGCAACATGCAGGACAGGAGACAAAAATGTGAACTTGTTTTTTTTTTCACTTGTCCTGCTCATTCATGGAGCTGGTAGCTGGACATCGAACGGCTTGCAAAAGAAACAAAAACAAAAAAACCCAGTGTCATCACTTCTCAGCATTTTGGCTGAGATCAAGTATAGTAAAAAGGTCAGTGTCTCCATGACTACTTGGCAGCACAACACTCAAGGTAGCGGAAGATGAACTCTCCTTTCCTCCAGATGCCAAATCTCACACAAGTGCATCTAACAGGCAGAACATAAGTTGGGTTCAGAATCCCAGCAGGAAAAATGCAGTATTTAGCTTCCAGCCTTAGGAGTTTAGAGAAGTGAGAATGGGTACCTATGCCTGCTCACCACATTCTTACCCCATCATCAATAGAGAACCCCACAGGAGGCTGCATATTGACACCAAGATTTGTGGGGGTGTGGCTGGCCAGGCCCCTAATGCTGAAATGTGTCAGCCAAGTACAGACCACAGATGGAAGTTGCCTGGTGAAGAGCAAAGAGCAAATATGGTGATTTCCATTACCAGAGGATGGTAATTGGATGACTGTGAGTCTTTCTGCGTGTGAACCATCTCAAGAAACTATCCCAATATCTAAGGCTTAGAGCATCTCTTTTTGGTGTGTCACAGAAGCATTACAGAACCTTAATGGGAGGGATCAGACCACATCTAATTTTCTCTCACTAGACATGATTAACTGCTTCTTCCAGAGGCTGCTCCTAATGTTGACAGCTGTACCCTTTCAGTAGATTCACATGCAGATTCTTTTATGTTTTTTAATTGAGATGAAATTCATGAAATGTACAGCTCAATGGCATTTGGCATTTACAATGTTGTGCAACCCCCACTTCTATCTCATTCTAAAACATTTTCATCACCCCAAAAGGAAATTCTAAAATTCACTTATGCTTTAAGAATTTGCTTTTGAATTTCACAATTGAATCCAGGTAAAAACTATTTAATGGGTGAGCTAGGGATTTTTGCCCTAATTGTACTTGAGAGTGGTCATGGTTGAGCTAACATAAGATATTGAATATGTTATTCTCCCGCCAATTCCAAGGGCCCCATTGTTGTTTGGTAAAACGTGAAATATTCTTTGTCCCAGGCCTGTTTCCTGGCTCCTCATGATCCTTTTTTGTTTTCTGCACTTTACAAAACGTCAGAAAGTTGTGCACCCGTTGGTTCAGTGAGTCATCTCTGGGAGAATGTGTGATACATTCATTTTATTCTTTTCGTTGGTGTGCATTCTGACATAATTTTAATTTTCGAGTATTGCATCTTAAATTTTTTCATTCACATTTTTAAAAATCTGTATTCCCGAATCTCTCCCTTGTTTGATGGCTGGGAGGCGGCCCCTCATCCCCAGGAACAGAAGTCTTGGAACTGGGTTGGGGTGGCGTTGGGGAGGAGAGGGGTCAAGTGGAGTGTGGAGAGGTTGGAAGGGTGATACAGTTTGGAGGGGGCGGATCCCGCGGCCAGGCCCCACCCCCGTGTGGGCGGGGCCTCCCGCGGAGTGTGCGGCGCGCGCGCGGCCTTGGACCGCGTCGGGCTGAGTACGCAGGGGCGCGTCGTTCCTCGGCGCGGCGTCCTGGTGGTCTTGGCTGGGACGCGGTCGCGCGTGGGGCCGCCGTGGGTCCTGGAGGTAGGCCAGGCCGTGGTCTGCGCGGGCGGTCGGAGGCTGCCGAGAGGAATGCAGGCCCCCGGGCCCACTCAAGGCCGCCCTCCCCGGTGGGCCCCAGCGAGGCCGCGCTTGCTGCGGGGGTCTGCAGCCTCATCACCGCTGAGGCGGCCGGAACGCGCCCAGAGGACGAAGCGACAGACCGCACCCGGGCCCCGCGGATTCGGGAGGTGAGGAGGAACCAGGTGTGGCGTCCCGAGCCCGCCGCTGCTTCCTGCGCGGTCCCCAGGGGGGCGCCCGTCCCTGAGGCCCCCAATACATGCCCGGGATGTGTGTGCCCACCCTGGGGTTCCTTTGAGTTTTCTTAGCGCCTGCGGACGGTTCTGCACGATCGAGCTGCGTGGACCCTCCCTGGCGTCTCTCCAGCGCTGTCCAGCAGAGTGGCCTTCTGTCGTTAAAAAGCCGCGCCGTCCGAGGGGCCGAGTGCACCTCACTGTGCCGGCTGGCCTTTGTCCTCAGCCTCCTGCTTTGCATGTGTAGCGATCGGTGCGGCCTGAGGTTCCTGAGAGCTGTGTTCCTAAAGAGGCAGATCCGGGGATGACCGTTCCATCTGACCTGAATTTGTGCCTTAGGCTCTGCTGGAACGAAACAATGCTACTGAGACCAGGAGGGAACTTCGGGAACAGGAATCTCACCGGGAAGAACCCCCTTCTTCCCTCCAACCTCTGACCTGAGACCCATCAGAGCTTCAGAAAAGGCAGAAGAAACCCAGAAAGAGGAGCGTATCACTCAGAGGGGCCAAGGCTTGAGTGAATTCACCACGTTCAGGAGCTGTGAGTTACACTGTAAAAGAGAGGAGGAAGTTAGGACTGAGAGTGGTGATGAGGGGTGGAATGCAAGAGAAATGTCACCTCACTGACAGATGCAGGGGGATTCCATAGCTGGGAACTTTTATTTCATCCCCAATCTCCAAATGGCACTCTCCCTAATTCTTTCCAGAAGCTGTGCATCTTTCTAACCATGTCTAGTGACCATGTCTGGCATCTGAAGATGTTCTGTCTTTCCTGATCTTACAGGGTCAAGAAAAGTAGTTCAAGGAGGATTTGCCAGGGTGAACTATTTTTGTCTCATTTGACATTGCGGGGGGGGGGGGGGGGCCACGAAAAGAATGTGAAAGGGATCAACAAGAGGTGAATGAGAGGTCAGAGTCCTCAACTCCTGGCCTGGTGCTATCCATATAATCACAGTGATAAAAGTTTGATCTTAAAGATTCTTGAGAAACAGTAATCAAATTAGAAGAAACAGTTCTTTAAAAGACCTGTGTTTAAGGCACACCCCTTTTCGCAAAGCTTTTTGAGGATTCTTTGACTCTAGGGGTTAACATTACTGGTAGTGAAATATATATAAAATAGCCTTTGCAGGGGGTTTCCCCCTGCCACATCAGCTTTAATGAAGGCTTTGTTATGCAGAGGAATGCAGACTTATGTTAGTGATACACAAAAATAAGTGAAAAGGAGTAGAGAACATTTCAGGTTGAAGGAGTCACGGAGGGATGGATATTACATTCCTCTCTACTCCAGGTTCAAAGGTAGTTTTTAGGGGGAGAATCAAGGAGCTGCAGGGCCAGCCAGCTATTGTTATTCTCTTCCTTTTGCCTCCTGTTCCAGTTATTACCTTCGCAGGTTTCAACACTCTCCCAAAAACAACAGAAAGCTAACAACTCTCGGGTGAGTTGTTTCTTTTCTTTATTCCCTATTTTATTTTCCAGTAGATTTCATGGCTTTTGTAAGTGTGTTCATATATCAAGATGGGGAAGTAGAAATAGATTTTTAAAAGTTATTTCTGTGTAAATGAAGAGTGAGTGACACCTGACTATCACACAGAGATGGCTGGCTGTCATCTGTGAAGGTTATGTGATCCTACCATCATCAAAAGTGAACAACACATTTCTCTTTGGTCTTCCTGATTTACACAGGATTTTCACTGAGCACAAAGAAAAGCCAGCCAGTTATTCCTGGGACAGAAAGACTTCCTGGCACTGGAGTTTGGAAATAATGTCTTTGAAGGTCTTCAGTAGTGAAAAAGCTCGTAGTAACCCTTCTGTTCCCAGCAATTGTTTTTCACTGGGTGTGGAGGGCAGAGCTCAGTGAAGTTTCGTTAGGGACCCACTGTAGACCCCTTAAGAGCTTCCTGAATGTACGATGTCTGACAAGTTTGCAAACTTGCCACCATGTGCTAATGTTGGCAGTACTGTACACACAAGTTGGTAAGGGTTCATGACCTTGGTATATCAGTGTCTCACAGCTGTGTTCATGTTGATGTGTGGTGTCTTGCTGAGTGGCATTCATTATTGTTGTTGCATGTTTTTGTGTGCTGTTTTAAGAATGTCAGAGCTTGAATTTACGAAGACCTTTTGGAGAGGCAAGACGATGTTTTGAGCCGTTATCACTGGTGATGAAACATGGGTGTACCAATACGACCCTGAAACAAAGCATCAAAGTGCACAATGGAAGTCAGCCAATTCTCCATGACCAAAAAAGTTCCATCAGTGCAAATCAAGAGTGAAAACGATGTTGCTAACCTTTTTTAATATCAGAGGATTGTTCATTATGAATTTGTACCAACTGGACAGTCAACCAAGTTGACTATTTGGAAGTGCTGAAACGGTTGCAAAAATGTTAGACAAAAAAAAGTAGACAAAAACGACCCGAACTTTTCACCAACTCGTGGATCTTGCATCACAACAATACACCAGCTCACACGGCACTGTCTGTGAGCAAGGAGGGAGTTTTTAGCCAGTAAACAAATAACTGTATTGGAACAGGTAGTTGAAACTCATAGTCTTTTGGCAAATGTTTATACACTATTTACATATTTTTTAATTGCAGTAATGTATGTATAGGACAAAATTTGACATTTTAACCATTGTTAAGTGTATAGTATAATGTGCAACCACCGCCACCATCCATCTCCGTAGCTCTTTGCATTTTATAAAAGTGAATCTCTGAACCCACTAAACCAGGGGTATCAAACTGGCGGCCTGCGGGCTGCATGTGGCCCCCAAGGTAATTTTTTGTGGCCCACGCTGCTCTGAAATAAAATAAAAACAGAAAAAAATTGTTATTTTCTTCAGTTTGTTGAGTTTCTGCATCACTGTTCATAAAGGATATTGATCTATAGTTTTTTTGCAGCATCTTTTTGTGGTTTTGATATCAGTAATGCTGGCTTCATAGAATGTTAGGAAGAGTTGGCTTCTTCAGTATTTTGGGAAAGTTCTAGGACTGGTATTAGCTCTTCCTTAAATGTTTGATAGAATGAAACAGTGAGGCCATCAGGTCCAGGACTTTTTTTTTGTTAGGCTATTTTTCATTACTGATACAATCTCCTTCCTAGTTGTAAGTCCATTCAGATTGTCTGTCTAGTTTCTTTATGATTTAGTTTTGGTAGGTTTTGTGTTGCTAGGAATTTGTCCATTTCATCTTTGTTATCTAATTTGTTGGCATGCAGTTGCTTGTAATGCTTTTTTTTTTTGTAATGCTCTTATAATTAGTAATATCTTTTTCATTTGAGTTTAGTAATTTGAGTCTTTTTTTTTCTGAGTCTACCTAGATAAAGGTTTGTCAATTTTGTTCATCTTTAAAAGAAAACAGCGTTTTCATTTTCTCTACTGTTTTTCTATTTTGTTTATGCTGTAATCTTTATTAATTTCCTTCCTTCTGCTAAATTTGGGTAAATTTTTCTTTCTAGTTCCTTGAGTTGTAAAGCTAGGTTGTTAAGCTGAGCTCTTTCTTATTCTTTAATGTAAATGTTAAAGCTACAATGGTGATTGCTTCATTGGCTCCTGCCACCTGTGGAGGGCAGAATATACTCCAGGGTTTTCTTCTCTGGTGGGAAGAAAACAATAAGTTGTTTTTAATGAGAAAGCAAACATAAATTAAGCTTATCATTCTTGGTGGAAATTGGCAGAATGTATATATTATTAAAAAATAAATTAGGGGTCAACATATTATTGCAGGGGTGATGATGTAGTATTTTGGAGACCACTAAATGACAGGAGTGAGTCCAGAATAACTCCAGAATATATTCCTGGATTCCTTTTTCAGCTCTTTGTCTTCTCATAGCTGGAGCCCTATTCTCCGGTTTATACTGCTGTGTTTTTCATGCCTCTTTGAATTTGCTTGTGCACTGGTGCCAACTGAATGAAGAGCTATTCCAAGAAGCCTAGCTTGACAATACAAAATAGAACCATGTTGCTACTATTATTTAATACTGATTATAATGATTCTAGCATAGCTCTCATAATACCTTATTACAGGATAAATGTTCATAAATATGTTTCCTTACTAAGGTTTAAGCTCCAATAGGGCAGTAAAAAAAAAGACTGATTTAGCTTAATATTCTTGGCAAGTTAGGACAGTTTCAAACACATAGTAAGAACTTTAACATTTTTTTAATTGAATTATTAAGTAAATACACTGTCTGGCTTTTCCTGTCATGATACCATTTTATCCCACAAAAAATAAAACAGGTATAGAATAGGCAATCTGGGAAAGCTGGGATGGCTCAGCGGGTTAAGCGCTCGCTTTGAAGCCCCGGGGACCGAGGATCGAGTCCCGGCCTCGGCCCATGCGGACCCACATGCCCTGCGCAGCCCTGTGCCCACCTGTGGAGTGAAACTATATGGAACACTAATGTCAACTATGGAGACTGCTCTGGGCCCTCCCCCTTCTCTCTGTCTCTCTCTGTCTCTGTTTCTCTCTGTCAAAAATCAATAAAATAAATCTTTAAAAAAAAAAAAAGAATAGGCAATCTATGTAATATTTATGGTAAACACTCAAAATAAATATAGCAAAAATTACTTCCCAGGTATCTGTTTCATGCCACCCAATACTGATCTCTTTGGCTTGAATAGAAATGTGCTGGTCAGGGATCCGTGTCAGTCAAGAATGTGACTGTGGACTTTACCTGGGATTAGTGACTACACCTGACCAGAGTGTGGAGGACCCTGTACAGGAATGTGATGCTGAAGAACTGTAGCCACCTGTTCTCAGTGGGTGAGTAGATTTCCCTGTGTAAGGCAGCATAACACACATCTCTTTCCATATTCTTAGCTGCCAAAATTTATGGGCCCTTGGTGGAGTTTAATATTTGTATGTACATCTCATGGGTCAAAGATGATGGTTCCTACTGGGCACCAAAAGAATGTTTGTATTCTCACCTCCCTAACGAAATGTTCAAATGGGTGTGCACCTTTATCATGTGATTCCTGAAGCTGCACCTTCCCTGTCCTTCAGGGCCCTGATGTCCAAGCAGCTTGTTGGAAGTCTTACCCCATATCTCACTCACAGGGTATTGCATCACCAAGCCAGAGGTGATCTTCAAGCTGGAGCAAGAAGAGCCGTAGCCATTAGAGGGAGAATTTCCCAGGCTGGACGAATCCAGGTTAGTCTTTAGCAGGCGAAAAAAAGAACCCCCGTTTCTTTCTTACCGTCTGGTAATTTTTGCCATTCTGATGAGTGTCAAGGGGTATTTTGTTGTTTTAACTTGCATTTTCCAAACACTAATGATTTCAAGTGCAGCCTACCATATTCCTTCTTTTGGATATACTGCCCTTTTCTCACTACTCTGCTGGACATCCTTATGTATCCTAGTAACTGTTCTTGTTTTAGGTTAAACAAGTTTTCCTATATAGGTTGATCTTTATCTTTCCATTTGGCATCACAGAAGCTCTTTAATTTCATTGTTTTTTAATTCTGAGAAATTTTTAATTCACATATTTTCTTCCCATCTAATTTTTCTTTGAGACTTCTCTCTACTATCTTATATAGCTCAATTTTTCTTTCACATTGCAGTTCTTTTTTCTTTTGTGTCGTAAGAAAATTATTTGCCACTAATTTTTTGGCTGTGTGAGTTATTCATCTCATCTATTATTTTATGCTAATTATTCATGTCCAGCCCCTCACCCACATTTTTTGGGGTACTATCTGTTCCTGCTTCACATTATCAATATACTTTGCAAGGATGTCTACTAAGAAAACGTGAAATCTGGATTTCCATATCCAAATAAGTTCGCCAGGTGTGTGCAGGTATGGTGTGCCATCTGTTAAGAAACTCACGTCTTTTTCTGGAATTAATTTTCACTGGGGTAGCCATAAATCTTGGTTGATGCAAGCAGCAGGGAGCTGTGATCCTTAGGTCTGTCCCGGAGGCTGGTTTAAGTAGAGGTATGTTACAGAAGGAAAGCCCCCTTTCCAACAGGGATGAACCCCCTTCCTAACTGATCCCTCTTTTCCATGCACTTTACATGATCATCGGAAATACCTCCTCCATCCAAAAAAGATGTGCCCACTTACTGTGATGACTTGGCTTTGCAGTGGGAGAGGATGCTCCAGGCTGACACTCTATTTGTGTCTGTGTGTCCACCCCACCTCTCAGATGACCCGAGGGGCTGCTCTAGTGGGGCCACTGCAGGGCCAAGCTGATGTGCCTGCTTTCCTGTCTCGTGAAGGCACCATGCTGGGCATGGTGTGCTTGGGACACTATACTGAAGAGTGAAAGTATAGGGTAGAAAAAGATTACAATCAAGTTTTTTTTTAGCACCTGCCTTCCTACCATGTCTGGCTATCAATAAGACCTCCCCCACCGAAGAGCCACATCTGCCCATCTGCCTGCCCCACAAGCTATCCCCCACCCAGTTTAGTTCCAGTTCATGAACTGCTCTGATGCCCAGGGCAACTCCAGAGTTGGTCTATGGAAACAAGTCAATAGCCCATGCTGATTCCTCAATTTGGCAGGACTTGTAGACTTTAAGTTCAAGGAAGGGAAAGCAATTTATTTGTGATATAGTTATCTCTGATGAGGAAAAAAAAAAAAGAGCAACATAATTTAAAAATGTATTTCCTTGTTTTAATTGGCAGCATTCTATAGAGCTGGCAATTAACTGTACTGTAATCAGTGGAGGTTATTATCCAGCCTTCTTTGGGAAGCTTGACTGGACAGCCCAGCTAGGCATACTGAGATGGAATAAAGAAGAAAGGGTGACTGTAGCCTTATAAAATATGGCCATAGTGTTAACACCATGTCTTCATTTTGACCTATTTGAGAAGCCATGGAAGTAGTAACTGAACCACCACTAACTAGGATTAAAAAAAGCAGGGTAATCTCACCTCTACCTCCCAGGGAATAAGTGTTGACCTCCTGCTTAGCCCTTGAAAATCCCTCTTAGGGTTCCTAAAAATTCTGTTCTGCCTCAGTTCCATTTCCAGTCCTGCTGCAGGGCAAGTGAAGTGGATCAGCCCTTGTGGTGGTCTCTTTCACTAACTCAGGCTTGTGTAGCTTACATGCTTAGCAGGAATAGTTTAAAACTTTTCAAATATGACATTCCATCAAATCTAAATAAACCATTATTTTAAGTTCATCTAAGGAAGAAGAAAAACTGCCAATTAAAACATACTACTGATCCTAATTTCAGAGATGTAATAACATGACAACACTGACACTTGTGAAATTATGAACAAATTCTATGACTACATCATTGCAGAGGCAGTTTTGGACCACTGACATGTACCAGCCCTTTTATGTGCAGGTTCTCTGCAAGAGAAAACAGGACGTGGTAAACCATTTAAACTTTTCAAATATTTTACTTTATATCCCTGTATGTATTTAAACTATAATGACACACTAGTTTGGGAAACCTCTGTAGATACCATTTCAACAAATATTCTATGAATATATAATTTCTACATAGAACTGTACAGTCTACCATACCTACCTTTAATTCCTATGATGTAGCATACTCACAATCATCTAGAAGAATATGGAGGAAAAGTGCTGAGCAACAAAAACAGGCACCACGAGTGATTGAAATACATGAAAAACATGGCATTTCATCTCAGTGGTAAGGATAACTTACTCAAATTATCAGGCCCCTATACCATATGTTGTCAACTGACATTGTAGCAACAATCCATGAATAATATAAATTAACCTAAACAAAATTTATGTCATGCATTATAAAAAGGAAGTTATACTCGATATTATAGCAGGTTCCAAAGGTCTTAGTTAATGATGTAACAATTTAAGGAAACATACACATTTAATTGTTTCTAATGCTGAACTACTTACATCAAAATTTACAGAAAATAAGATAAATCTCTAGCAACACCGAGAAATAAGTGATTTCCCTAAAGTCTATTGCTCAATTGTATAATGCCTACAAAAGTGGAACTTTGTATCTTCAGTTACCACTAACAGAGCAACCCTATATCAAGAAGCTTAAAAATAAATTTATTCTTTCACAAAAGAAATAGTCCAGAGGTGGAGTGGCTACTTGGCTGGTTAATTGAGAGACTCAACAGCATTAGCCAAGTTCTTCCAGTCTTTCTGCTCTGCCATGATTAAATTATAATCCATTTTTGAAAGACATCACCAGGCATCACATTCAATAAGGAAATGTTCAACATAAGATTCCACTTCACCCTGCAGGCTTCCTTGAATGGTGAGGAAAACTCTTCCAGAGATAATCTGTCAGATATCTCTTGTATATGTCTATAATTGGGTCCTATGACCACTCTATTGCTGGCAGTGAGAAAGGGATTATCATTAATGGTTGAACCTAATCAGGATATATCCCCTGTTCCATGAGGAGAAATAGATACTCAAACTCTGTTTGCAAACACTAGAGTAAGCAAATGACTAGAGTGAGTGTGTTCATAATCAGGAGCAAGAAAGCAGTAGAGAACAATGTTTAAAAACATTACTGTATCAAACAAAAGTATAGATAATTTTTAAGTTACATAAGTATGTATGCTCTGCATACTTATACTTATGTAGGCATCCAAATAAAAAATATTAGATGAACAACATTAGATAAAAATTAGACTATTTTAAGTATATTTTAAAACTGTATATAGTTCAATGAGCACTGGTTGTTTCTCACTACTAGAGACTTCTGGCATTAACAATTTAAGATTACCTATGCAGTCTCCTATCTATTTTATGCATACATTTCTATCTCTTGCTGATTCAGATACAGTGAAAACATTATAAACATTGGCTTCTTTACAGAATATTTAGTTCGTTAACAATGATCAAATACATTTATAAATGCCAGGGAAGAATATAATACTTTATACCTATCAAATATTAGTTTAGTAACAATGCATATTAAGATACTAGCATGTTGGTACCATTTAAAACAGGTAATCTTACTATCTGTCATACAAATTACTCTAATAAGGACACGATGCCTTTTCAAACATGATTCAGAATGAACAAAGTTTAAGTAATGTAGCATCCTAAAAAAAAGCAAATAAAAGCAAGCAAATAAAGTCCTACATTCTCAGGAAATACCTATATAAGAGTTTAATGTGGCTGTGTTGCTGTCTTGATTAGCTATTGGATGATTTTATAGCTTCTATTTACACAAGGAGTATGCTTTTTCTTTTTTTTTACAAAAAGCTTTGACATCAGAAACATAACCTTTAGTATTAATAATTTCCAAAGGAGTATGTTTTCCACATTCCTTGATGATAGATTACCCCTTGGTATGAATTCCCCAATATGTAAAACAGTTTGAATACATAGTGAAGCATTCAATGTATGTATATATATATCGAACAAGTCACATGGCCTTGTAGTTGTGGTTTCTACCCTGTGAACTTTCAGATTTCAAGTCTGACTAATGCACAAAGGCTGGTCCACATTCCCCAGTAGGAGTTTCTTACACCTCATATTGAAAGGGTTCTCTGACATAAAATGAGGTCTGACTTCAGAGAAGCCTTCCCACATCAAGTACATTTATATTCCCTCTCCTGTGGATTCTCTGATGGCTATTGAAGGCTGATTTGTGGTAGAATTTTTTCCCACATTCATTACATTCATAGGGTTTCTCTCCTGAATGAGTTCTGTAATGTACAGTGAGGTATGACATCCGAGAGAAGGCTTTTCCACATTCATTACATTCAAAGGGTTTCTCTCCTGAATGAATTCTATGATGGATAGTGAGATATGACATCTGAGAGAAGAATTTTCCACATTCATAACACTCATAGGCTTTCTCTCCTGTATGCGTTCTCTGATGTCTGTTAAGGGCTGAATTCTGGCAGAAGGTTTTCCCACATTCATTACATTCATATGGTTTCTCTCCTGAATGAATTCTATGATGTATAGTGAGGTATGACATCTGAGAGAAGAATTTTCCACATATGTAACATTCATAGGGCTTCTCTCCTTTGTGTATTCTCCGATGTCTACAAAGCGCTGAATTTTGGTAGAAGGTTTTCCCACATTCGTTACATTCATAGGGTTTCACTCCTGAATGAGTTCTATGATGTATAGTGAGGTATGACAACTGGGAGAATAATTTTCCACATTCATTACATTCATACGGTTTCTCTCCTGTGTGTACCCTCTGGTGTCTCATGAGAGCTGAATTCAGGTAGAAAGTTTTTCCACACTCGTTACATTCATAGGGTTTCTCTCCTGAATGAGTTCTGTAATGTACAGTGAGATATGACAGACGAGAGAAAAATTTCCCACATTCATTACATTCATAGGGTTTCTCTCCTGTATGTGTCCTCTGATGTGTAGTGAGAGTAGACTTGCGGCAGAAGCATTTCCCACATTCATTACACTTATATAGTTTCACACCTGTGTGAATTTTATGATGGTCATTAAGTGCTGACTTCTGGGAAAAAGTTTTTCCACAGTCATGACAAACATAGGGTCTCTCTCCTGAATGTGTTCTCTGGTGTTGTGTGAGGTGTGTCTTCTGGCAAAAGGATTTTCCACAATAACTACATTCATAGGGCTTTTCTCCTGAGTGAGTTCTCTGATGTTGAATGAGGTGTAACTTCTGATAGAAAGTTTTCCCACATTCATTACATTCATAGGGCTTCTCCCCTGTGTGTGTTCTCTGATGTACAGTGAGGGTTCCCTTCTGGCAGAAAGACTTCCCACACTGATTACATTCATAAGGTTTCTCTCCTGTATGAGTCCTCTGATGTATAATAAATTTTGACTTTTTACAGAAAGATTTCCCACATGCAGTGCATTCATAGGGCTTCATTTCCATATGAGATGTCTGGCGTACATTGAGGTTTGACATTTGGAGAAAGGCTATTTCAGATTCATTCCACTTATAGGGCTTCTCTTCCATGGGATTAACAAAGACTGTATCCTTTTGAAAGGCCTTCTGGCATTCAATATATTCAAAGGGTTTCTCCAGAATATGAATGTTCTCATAAATGCTTTCTTCATTTAGAGTATAAGCTTCTCCATTTTGATTAAATTCATAAGATTTATCTCCTGGACGAGTTTTCTCAGGCTTCACATGGAAAAGTGATTTCCCACATGCACTACATTCATCAGGTTTCATTCTTGCATAGCTTCCATCACTACTAATATATTCTGAAATAGATTTTAAACTCTTTTCACACAAGTCACATTTATAGGATATTTTTCTTGAATGGACAGGGTTTGTTTCCACATTAAAAGTCTTACCAAGAACATTGCCTCTCTCTTCAATAAGGGTTTTGTTGCGGATGGATACAATTTGCCTTGAATATTTGTCTTCATTTTCCTGGATTCTCTCTATCAGATTGACTTTCCAGACTTCTAAAAGAAGGGAAAAATTAACCAAATTTTGTACACTCTTCTTCATAAGATAAAGAATGAGACATACACAAGCTCTCCATTGCAGCATAGATGCTAGCTAGCTTCATGGACAGATGAAAATAATTCCACATGTACTTTTTTTCCTTATTCTTTGGTTTCCAATAAGCACATATGCACGCACACCTGTGCATGTCTCCATTGGTAAAGAAAGGGAAAGTAAACTGACAAAAACACAAGCACCTTTTATCTTTGCTACTTTATAAGATTTTGTTGAAAACTGGGTATAGGCGGTAAAATATAAACATGGTGCAATGATCAGAACATAGGATGCTGGATGAATGACTGGAAAAGTGGATTTGAAAGGACTCATGGTAAATGGAGTCACCTTATAGGGCAACAAGGAGTGTTGCTGGACAAGGATGGTTGTAAAATATCTCCAAGGACGTATTAGCTTTGGAGGAGGAAGAACAGCACCTTACACGGTATCATTTCAGGTCAATTTGGGAGAGAGAGATTACAGTCTAAGGCACTATCACCTTATACTAAGATTTTTGTGGTAACATTGTGACTAGTCTACATCCTTCCAAACTATTTTGCCTTGTTTTCAGATTCTACACTGTAGTGCCAAATAAACTGACACCTAAATTTCCTCATGTTTAGAGTAACCATCCTGTAATCAGGGCTCTAACTCTAATGCTATTCCACTCTGAAAGAGAGCGCCAGGAACAAATCTGTCTAGCAGGCAGTATGAAACATACCAAAGAGCAGGCTATCCTTTCAGAAGTTCTAATGATGTGTGATTTAGAGTGAATGCATTCTGACCATGAAATGATTTGTTCCTGTTTGGACAACACAGCATGAAATCTGGCTAGGTGACCCAGGGCAAGTCACTTAGCTGCCTCAGACTCAGGACCATCCACTGGTAACATGGAGACAGTGGTACCTACTTCCTGGGGTTGTTGTGGGATTATACAAGTTAATAAATGCAACATACTCAGAACAGCATTTGATACAAAATTACATGCTCAATAAGTTTAGCAGTTATTTTTCCCATTTTCAATCTCCTAATAATTTCCTAAACTCTTCTTGTCTTTGACCTAGATGTACTACTGTCACTTAATTCTGAATGTGAACAGCACATTCCCACCCATGCCTGAGTTGCATTTAGTATACAATGTTAAAAATCAGATTTTTCAACCTGCTCCTAAAAGTGCTGTTTATTTTTACTTATCTTAGGGATTTTTGGATGAACTTGACTACTATACTTGCTATCATCCACTTCAAATGAAACCTTGTTCCCCAAATCCTACAGCTTCCCTGAATCCACTCTCAAAATATAACAGATAAAATGAGGGGGGAAAAATCTGATAAAGAATGCTTTTTACCACCTGGACTTACAACGTGAATCCAAACTAGGATTACACTAGTCTACTCAAATAATCCCTGCTTCAGGAAAATCAACCTATTTGTTAGGCAAAGAGGGTCATAAAATACACCCAAGCAGTAATTAGTTTTGGAGAAGGTGGATCAGCACTTTACACTGTATCGTTTCATATCAAGTTGGGAAAGACGATTACTATTTAAGCCACTTTCTATGGGCTTACACTAAGATTGCTGTGGTCCCAACCACAAGTCTCTGGTCCTATTGTGTCACTCAGTTTGCATGACTTCCAGCTCTGATCTACTCAAAACCAATCTGTCAGGGGGTCTCCATGCTTTAAAAACTACTACTCAAATCCTTCCTCATTTTAATTAGCTCTATTTTCCCTGAAGTTGAAAATAATTACTCGCCAATCATTTTAGCACAAAGTGATTCAGACTTGCATTGAATATTAACATTCCATGTGAAATGCTGGGTTTTAAATTGCTTCATGCAGCTCTGTTCTCCATTCTCAACCAAAACCTGTCTCTTAGAAACTATGACTCTTATTTCCTATTTTATTTGCACCCCTAAATAGAAATCAGAGAAGGTATTCTTAGTATGAATACCTTATCAGTATCTTTCAAATCTCTGCAGAATATATGGGGATATGACCTAGGCACACATATTTAGGAATAATCACCTGTAAATTATTTCTGAAAGGATGGACAAGAAAGTTCTGTCACCTACCAGGCTCCTCAGATAATCAAAGAAACAAATGTGTACTGTAGATTATGCACTATGGCGAGGGAGGACATGCTCTTTTCTTTACAGGATTATAATCCAGGGGAAGGTAGAAGCTCCAACAAAAAATATATACTATCAAGTAACAGATTCTTTGATTAGACCTAACTTTTTAAAGGTATCACCATGAGGTGAAGTCACAGCTGAGAAGGAAGAGATTAGAGAAATGATAAGAGTTGGAAGGAAAAACTTCAAGGAGGGAAGGGTTTGAAAGCTTGAGCTCAGACTTAAAGAATGTGTTGTCTGGCCAAGTAAAGTGCAAACCACTGAAATAAAGTTACAGGGACAATAATCACATGAACAGAACACATTTCTGGACCAAATGAAATTTAGCAAGAGTTTTGGGAAACAACAGCAAATTAATTTCTCCTAGCAATACAGGGCTAATATTGTGGTGATTCTTAAAGGATGAGGTACTTAAGTTCCCTTTAGTAGTGAACAGGGATCACTGCAGGTTCATCCTGTGAGACTAACATTAAGATCGCCTGGGGATTTCAGGTGAACCCATCTGCATCCATTAGAATGAAGGACTGCTGGACTGCCACCCCAGGAAATACCAAGGTAGATGATGCCCAAAATGCGCACACGCACATGCACACGCACAGGCACACACACAAGACTTGAGACAAGAGGAGCCCTTTTAAGAACAAACCACTGAAGGTAGAAGCAGATCCTTTAGAACATTTCTGGAGGGATTGGGAAGACAAATGAGTCATGATTCCTCTCTACATCTATTTCTTGAGCACCTGCATCATATTTATTCAAGACACTGGGAAGTAAGTAAAAGAGACAAGATGAAAATGAGCATTTGGAGAAAGAGGGAGACTCAGTTCCTGCTGTCACCAAACTTAAGGACTTATTTCAGGTGCACACAACAACACAGGTGAACTGAGTTTATGGCTTAGGCATAGAATGGGAGTTTAGAATCTGACCTCAAAGAAAGAAAAGTGAAAAGTAAAACTGGGAATAGAAACACATCAAAGCATCTCACAGTAAAGAAGAAAGGAAGGTAATAAGAACATGAGGAAGAAGGAAGTGACTGGATTTTGGTTCTAGGTTGGGGTTAGCAAGAAAAAGCTCTACAAACTTAAGAATTTGTGGAGAAGACATCTTTGGGAGTGGGAATAAGGTAGATAAAGCATATAAGTAACTCTCTAGTCATTTCTAAAGGTTTAGGACCATGAAAAATTCCTGGGAAGAACAGCCAAGTTATGTCTCTTCACTGCCTCTATTAACACACCTGGGTAACTGTGAAGTAGGAATTCTCCTTTTTCTATCCATGGCTCTTCTCCTTGCTCCAACTTGATGATAACTTCTGGTTTGATAATGTGACACCCTGTTAATAGAAATGAAACAGAATTTGAACCTAGATGCTGGGTGTCTAGATTTCTGTCATCTAAGAAAAGTGCTGGGGAAAGCCGGGACGGCTCAGCGGGTTGAGCGCTCGCTTTGAGGCCATGAGGACCGGGGATCGAATCCCGGCTCCGGCCCAGGCAGGACCCACATGCTGAACTGGGGAGTTCCCACAGTTTGGTTCTCTAACTGTCTCTGTCTCTGTCTCTCTCTCTATCTGTCAAAAAGTAAAATAGAAATAACTATGCACTGAA
>PVKE010013085.1:0-17441 GCA_004027555.1 Craseonycteris thonglongyai | reverse complement strand
GAAAAGTGCTACCTTACAAGCTACTCAACAGAGTGCCCATCTGAACTATATCAAAATTAAAACCTTTCATTGGGGAGGTAAAGGCTAAAATGCCTTGCCTGGTGCACAAAACACATTATTCACATTTGTCCCATCAAATACAAAGTTAAATTCAGTAAACTTGAGGGAAATCCCATATATCTTAGCAACTCAGGAAGCCAGCCAATTCTCTCACCCACGGAGACCAGATGGCTATAGTTCTCCAGCATCACATCCCTGTAGGTTGTCTTTTGTTCAGGATCCAACTGCTGCCACTCCTCCTGGGTAAAGTCCACAGACACATCCTGGAATGACACTGGCCCCTGAAATGGCACCATGATCAGAACTAGGTGACATGGAGAAGGCATATGGGGACAAGAGCTTACTTACCAAGCTCACTGGTAAAGTCAACCATGAACATTGTATACTTTTTCTATGTTACATATAGTGGAAGGAAAATAAATATATGAGCAATACACTGGAAAGAGTTCACTCAGTATACGCCAGTAAAAGAAGATGCTGCCTTGCACTGTGAGCCAGGGACAATCCTGGCTGCTGGGAACACACAGAGACCAGCAGACACAGCCTCTGCCCCTAAGGAGCATGGGCCTGAGGGCACTGGTGGAAACACAGGATGCATTTTGCGCCTTCATTTTGCTTCCAGAACGTGAACAGTGTTAGTTCTCCTTTTGCTCCCAGGCTGCTCCAGCTCAGTCACGTTTGCTGGCTCCTCCTCCTCCAAGGTCATCCTGAACTAGAAGGCCCTGAGGCTGTTCTCCTCCTTTACTCTTTACTGTCTGTACTCCCAGCTGCAATGTGAGCCCATCTGGCCTCATGGCTTTAATTACCATCAATATATCAACATTTCCCAAATTTGTATCACCAACCCAGACTTCTCTCCTAAATTCCAGACACCTACAACTCAGTGTGCCTGAAATTCAACTGCTGCTCCCGTCCAGTCCAAACCTGTTGCTCGTATGGCTGACAGAAGGGGCCAGTCTGCCATGTTTGCTTACAGTGATCACAGCAATAAGTCATCCAGGCAACATACATCCTTGTGTTGTGTTTTACTGCACAGGTAAGCCTACAGCAGGTAAGCCTACAGCAGGTGTGAGCAGGGCCAGCCACAAGAATTGTCAGTAACAACTCATATTTGTAACACACTGTTGCTGCCTGAAAACAGCATTACCATGAATGTTCCAAACTGATTTTTGATTTGGTGACAGGTTTAAGTAGCTTGCACAAGTTCACTTATATGCATAAAGGGGGAGGGGAAAATTGTATTGTTCTTCCTCTGGCTTACAACAAGAAGCTTCAGGAGCATTTTAAACTTTAAGAAAGTAGGTTTCAGAAAAACTGGATAACAAATTAAGAAGCCAATCTACAAACATTTAGGTGTTTTAGGTTAGTTCAAAAACACATGGGAACAACCCATGACATTGTCTTAAAAGACCACCCAGTACAGTAACTGTCCAGAGAAAGCTTTGTGATTGCAGAATAAGAACTGCTCACGTATTCTCTCACAAGCCAGAACAGCACACGTGGGAATGAGAACACTTCTGTGACCATCTCAGTCCCCTGCTTTCTCAGTTAGGTTTCCAGCACATAGCATGCTAGCTCAGTCCCTGCTGTGAGGGAGTAAGAGCACGCTCTCCTCACCTTTCTGAGAGTCCTTTCATGCTGCCCAGGAAGGGAGGCACTGGCACTCTGTTAGTAAAAACAGAAAAAACATTCTGCAGAAGATTGTAAATGGCCAACACCCAAGAGCACTTGAACCGCATGGGCTCTGTGTCATGGCCACCTCTATCAGAGATCTCATGTGCATCACTGGGAACCAAACAACAAAGAATAGTGAACCCACTGGGGCCACAGACCTCAGTCCAAGGGTCCCTGACAGCAATAAAGTCCCCCTGCACGTCAGGGAAAAAGCAAGACATTGTCAGGCAGGCAAAGCCTCCAGAGTCAAGGAGTCAGAACCCCACCCAGGTGGCCTGTCTACAGAAAGCAAGTGAAACGGTATCCCAGAGCCATTAGGGCCCACTGAGAACCGACAGAAATGGACGAGAGCCCCCAGACCAACCAATTCCTCCCACCTCACCAACACCATTAAAGAAGCTGCACCCCAGGGCTGGCTGAAAGGGTGCTCTTGAGCTAGGAATCCTACCCATGCAGACTTGGTCATTTTGGGACAATTTAAAAATACAAAGCACTCATTTTCTCAAAATTAAAATAATCCTGGAAAATAAGTAAAAAGACAAAAACTTAGAAGAAAATGATTACTAATGTGACCCAAACTGGAAAAATTTATAAACACCTAAGACTACAAGTCAGTAAGAAAAACAACAAAACAATATCCTTAAAGAAAGATGGGCAGTGGACATGGGTATGCACTTGACACGGACACAGGTATAAGCCAATGTGGACAGGCTACATATGTGCTGTATGGTTCCAGCTGTGACATTCTGGAAAGGGCAAAAATATATAGACAGTAAAAAGACTGTTGGGTTGGGGAGCAGGGTGGAGGGATAGATGACTAGGTGGTGCCCAAGGGACTTTAGGGTACTGAAGCTATTCTATATGGTCCTGTAGGGGTAGATACAGATGTCATTATGTATTTGTTAAAACCTAAACCATACAGTATAGAGTGAACCCTAGTGTAAACTGTGGATTTCAGATAATAATGTATCAAAACGGACCCTTCAAGTGTAGCAATATACCACACTAATGTCAGACGTTAGCAATAGGGTAGACTGAGAGGAAGGGGTGCATGTGAGCTCTGTGTTATCTGTTCAATGTTTCTGTAAACCTAAAACTGCTCTAAAAATAAGTCTATTGGGGGGAGAAAAACCCCAGCTTCTAAATATGTAAAAATATAAACCTCACTCATGGTTAAGGAAAAAAACCCAAGGCTACTGACATACTACTATTGGGGCACAGTATCAGCCAGTACACCCAAGTCATATTCCTTGTCTGACATCTCACTAGAAACCTGAGTCCCCTTGACTCACCCCACCCCTACCCCACATGCCATTCACATGATCAGTCTCTATCTGTGACATCTTTTTATCAGAGGACTCACTTTCCCAATGAAAAGGTTTCCAGTTCCACAGGACAAAACCAAAACTCTGCACAGCACTGGTGGTTCCAGTCAACCTCAGTGTTATCCGCTCACCATCTCTCACTGTTCCCCAACAGATGGCCCACATTCCAGGGAAGTGAAGATTCTTGAGGCACTTCAGGCCATAT
Organism: Craseonycteris thonglongyai; assembly: GCA_004027555.1. Taxonomy (NCBI): domain Eukaryota; kingdom Metazoa; phylum Chordata; class Mammalia; order Chiroptera; family Craseonycteridae; genus Craseonycteris; species Craseonycteris thonglongyai. The sequence goes on along the minus strand of PVKE010013085.1, from coordinate 14,177 downwards.
CTCTGAGTGCCTCACCAAACTCTGCAACAACTTCAGGATGATCACTCCAGGCCTGTCACAAACTGCCTTATCTGATCTGCACCTCCCCATTCTCTCAATGACTGACCAAATACTCCGACAGTAGTCAAAACCAGGCTGTGCTTCGTCCTCTCTTCAGAGTGTCCCATGTCCTCACCAGGAGGATTCCCATGATCCTACTATTCTGTGAATTACCTCCTTCAAGGAAAACAGAAGTTACTTGAGGGAAAGAATTGCCTCTTAAAATCACATCCAAAACCTGAAGACATGTGATGTGAATGCCTAAGAAAAAAGGACAAAATACTAGATGATGTGAAGGCCACAAAGCATAGAGCCAAACGAGAAAGAAGCTTCTGAAGGGAACCCTTCAAGGAGCAGAGCAGAAAGTCTCCGTGGGCAGGACAACTGGCAGCGCCCAAACCACTCTGAGCTGACAAGCAAACCGAGTAATGACAGAGATGGTGACATCTCCACTTGCAAAGCATATTGACAGAGCAATGTAAAATATCTAAAACCTACTTCTGACCTTTTCTCAAACCTCCTTTTCCTGCAGTCTCCGCACCTCAGAGTAATGGCGACCTCATTTTCCTAGTCACTCAGGGAGCCTCTAAAGAACTTTCTACACGAGGACAATATATGATTAACACTTAGGAGAAATATTCAATATGGCAAGTACACTTGAGCTAATGGAGAAAAGAAGTAGCAGCACAGAAAGCAAGTTTCTGGAACAGTCCAGGGGAGAAAAAGTGAGCTAACAAAGTAAGGTGACAGAGATGGGGTGGAGGGGAAGGGATAAAAACCATTTAGAATGTAATGTTAATAAACCTGCATAATCAAATGTGGTCATTTGACAGGAAGGAGTTTAGAATCAATCTGTGTTTCTGGACGTGACAGGCTGGATGATGGAACAGAGCCAAGGGGGCACCAGGAAAAGACGCAGGTGGCAGTGTGCAAACAGTTTCTGTGACTCTACAGGCTCTGCTAACTTGAGGTGTCCTTTGAACACACTCCTGAGGCGCTGGCAGGAGAGGCCTCTGGTGCACGTGGCAGGACAGATAGCTGGTGGTTAAAAGCAGCGGAGGGTGAGGTCTGACGGGTGTAAGAGTCACAGCCAAGGGTGTAAGAACAGCACATGAAGATGGCAGAAGAAAAGGCAGGCAGACAGCAAGGAGAGCTTTGTCACAGAAACCAACAGGAGACTGCACATGGGCAGGGCCAAGACCGGCATTTCTCCACTGGGTCTGTATGCTAGATCACAGGTGACCTTCACCAGGTGAGGTTGAGAGGAGGGGCAGGGACATAACCGAGACTGTAGGCTGCAGGATAAAACCTGACTGGAAAATAAGAACTCTGCCAGAGATGTCACCACACCGTCTGCTGTGCACCCCCAGTAGACAACCGGGGAGACTTATTTGAAGGGTAAGAGGGCCATGACATCAGGTGGTCTTCATTTTCATACCTGGATCAAGCAGTAAAAACAAGTATCTATGGGAGAACAATGTTTCAGTCAGCAGAAAAGTTCTGTGCCCTGAGAGCTTACTGGGCAGTATGCCCTTGGCTTACAGGAGGCACAACGCACCAATGGCAACGGCTTAGGGCTTGTCATTTAGGAAGTCTGGTCACAAGTACAGTGAAATAATGAAATCTTTAAAACCCATGAGAAAACAAAAAGCATTTTGGCTGGTCAATGTTAAGTCAAATAGTGGACAATATTTGTCATTTTTCTGCAATCAATGTCAAAAACATGAGGCATACTTGTACTTTTGTTTAAAGAGCTCTGAAGGATCATGCTATCCACACACGTGAATGTGACAGAAATGCCTGATGCTGACCTGCTGCTGTGTATTGTCTGAGCCTATTTGTTATCTGGTTCTACTTTCCCATTTTAAAGTTTGAACTACTGACCTCCTAAGGTATATTATAAAACAAACTAGGGGGGAAAAATACATAAACAGAAAAAACTCACCAGAGATTTATTCATTTTCTGCTACTCTTGGAAAAACGTGAAAGACTGGAAGTGGAGGCGGACCTGAGATGGGAAAACGCAAGCAACAAAGTCATGAGTGATCTGGCCTGCCAAGGAAGTACTCTCCTGCATAAGAACTTACCCAGGAAGTTCCATGAAACGCACCTATGGGAGACTGTTCCTTTAAACCTTCAGAAGGAACTGAAAGAATAAGGAGCACCCACCTGCATGTCATTGACTCCCACATGATTGTGTGGTGACTGAGTGGATACATTTCTCATTAGTGAATGAACATCAAAGGCTATTGAAATAATCCATTATTAAACATGAGATTAAAAAAGGAAATTTTGTTATAGTCAGCTACTTTCTAACTCTTTTAACTACTTAAGATCAGAAAATCCACAGGATTCTCTGAGTAATGGGATATATTCAGGCATGGCTTAGTCTTTAAATTATTTCTAAAACAAGTGTGCTATTCAACAGGTTCTCTTCCTAAAGAAACTTACTTTGACTTAACTGTAATACAGTGGACACAACACTTGGCCTGGGAGTCTGAGTCCTCTTAGCCATCCCACCTACAGACCTGGTAACATTGGACAAGTCACCTCCCTTCCCAGGCCCAATCTCTCCCTCTGTCCACAGAGGCGGCAGGACGTACCTCTTGCAGACCTGCCCTGCGCTACACTGTGCGACTCCACAGGGCAGAACCGAGGGGAATCAGCATACACTTAGACCAGAGAACAAAGGTCCCCATGGACGTTTAGAGTCACGTTTGGAGTGGGGGTGGGGAGTAAGGGGCACAGGAACGGGTGTGGAGGTGTGGAGGGTGGAAGGGACACTCATGACCGGGGTGGGCTGTGACCCCCCTACTCCCCCAGAAAACCTAGAACTCTCAAGCCTCAGGGGCGCACCTATTCCGAAGCAGCCTGCCCCTGCCCCTCAACCCCCTCGCCCAGACGCTCGGATCTCCGGGAAGCGCTCAAGCCCCCTCTGTCGCGCACTCTCGTGTCCTCGGCCCCGGGGCGAGTTCCCCTCAGCCCCGTACACCGCAGGCCGGAAGATCCACAACTGCCCTGAGACACGCAAACGCATGGTTTACCCCGTAGGGACACAATGACCTGCCCCAAGGCTCCCGAGGTTGCGAGACCAGGGATGCTCCTCCTCTGCTTCTCTCCCTGGGTCCCCGCCTCTCCGCTCCCGAGGCCGCTATGCGCACAAGCTGGTCTGGGCTACGGGACAAACTCACCCAGGAGAACGTTCCTCCCGGGGACCTCACTGTCCCGCGCGCCTCAACCGGGCCGCCGCGATGACCAGACGCCACCTCTGAGCCACCGCAGCCGCTGTTCGGCCCCTGGGGCCTTGGGCGGGTTCCGGGGTCGCACTCGGGGGTCCCGCTCGAGCCTCCGCCCGCCCGAGAGAACCTCCCGCACGGCCTCACGCCCGCTGGGTGCTGCCCGATCGGACAGCGTCCAGCTCCGCAGGCCTTGGGATCCTCGCACCCCCGGAGGCCAAAGCCTGGAAACCAGGGACAGCGGTGACCCGGACACAGGAAGCGACAGCAGCGCGACGTCAGTGCGCGTGCTCGAACACGCACACAGGGCACGGCGCACATGCGCAGAAGACGCCGGAAGTCCGCCTGCCAGGGCCCAGCCGCCGCGGGACAAATACCAGGACTCTATTTCCCATAAGTCTACACGCCTTCGAGTTAGGGACGGTCTTAACCGTTACCGCGTCTTTCAGCGGTTAACGGTCGGTCGCTGTTGTTGACAGGACTCGCCACTCGAACCCGGGACTCAAATTTCCCATTTGCCCTCATTCCTGTTAGGGATCAAGGAAAGGTGTCGCCTGCATGACTGCGTTCTGGAAACCTGGTCCTTTCCTCGCTCTGAGACCTTTCAGGTTAGAACCGAGATTTTTCCGACAAACAGGAGAGGAGGAGGGAGGGGTGTGTTATTATGTTCACCTGAAAAACTAGCAGAAGTGTCACTAAAAATACTAGGATACAATCAGTGCCCAGCCGGGACATAAAATAGAATTACCCATAGGCACACGGTGTCTCCAAGGAAGGAAAAATATAATAAAAATCGTAGCTTTTCTAGATTTTGCAACTAATGCACAAAAACTGCAAAAACTAGAAAATACAAACAAAAAAAGAAAACAGATACCTGGGATCTTACCTCTCAAGGAGGATTGTGTTTATGTTAGGTAAAAATGCCATTTTCAAAAATGGGTTCATAAGGACTTAAGTTGTCTATTAAGCACATTTCAAATATATTTTTATTTATTTTTATTTTTGACAGAGAGAGAGAGAGATACAGAACTGAACTGGGGGAACTCCCCAGTTCAGCATATGGTTCCGCACAGGCCAGGGCCGGGATTCCATCCCTGGTCCCCGGAGCTGCAAAGTGAGCGCTTAACCCACTGAGCCATCCCGGCTTCCCCGATTAAGCACATTTCAGTTGTACAGTGTTATCAACCATAGTCACCGTGTTGTAGGTTAGGTCCTTAGACTTTACTCGTCCTAACTGAAAGTTTGTCCTCTTTGCCAGCCTCTCTTTATTCGCTCACCCCCAGCCCCTGGCAACCTCTTTTCTATTTTCTGTTTCTATGAGTTTGGCTTCTTATATTTTTTGATTACACATATTAGTGCTACCATGCAGTATTTGTCTTTCTCATTTCACTCAGCATAATGCCCTCAAGGTCCATCTATATTGTCACAAATGGAAGGATTTCTGTACAGGTACCTATCTCTTCAAGGTCTCATTCTTGGAAGGTGTTACCATGTCTGCTAACCCTACATTTCCTCATCACCGTCCTCCCTCCCCACACTGTGCTCTGAAGTAGGAATGAGAAGGAAGGAGAGAGTCCAGCGTATTTCAAGTTTAGAATGAAGAGAGCATCGCATCTTCTGGGGAGGGGGCAAAGAGTGGTGCTGACACCTTGAGGATGATTTTGGAGGTTATTCAGAGGTTGTAGGGTCAGTGGCAGGAGATGCCGTTTAGCCCTGATCTCCAGAAGTGCGCACATGGCAGTTATATGTGTTTTCCTTCAATCTGGTTGCCAGGTTGGAATGACCGATGACATCAGAGGCTTCCGACCTTCCCGAATGGAAGGCCCAAACTTTGTGTTGCTTGGCAGCGGAGGTGGATGACAGCATCTTCTCAGAGCTTTTCTCCACTTGTAGCTCCTGCTGAGCTTGCGGAAGGGATAAGCAGGCCTGTGTTCAGCCAGAATCCAGAGGCATTTGGACTGATCTGAGTCTAGCCTTCATAAAATGGAAGAGTGTGGGAGACATCATGGCCAGTTGTGAACCAAATTTCCAGTCTGAGGACCAGAGACCCCACCTAACTCCTCAGGGTACCCCCTTGAGGTAATAGTGGTTGAAGAAATCTCAGGACTATCAGGTGAGGAAACTGGGGGAGAAGGGATTTGAGAGGACTGATCAGTAGGAGGAACAGGCAGGAGGGAGTATGTGAGTAGGTTATGTGTAAAAGAAAGGAGTGACTGAGAAAGCCAGGGGTTGGAGGAGAGAGAGTACAGGATCTGGGGACAAGGATATCCCGGTGGAAGGGAACCTGGGAAGCAAGGAAGGAGGGTTGAAAGATGAGATCAAGAAGGGAAAAGAAGGAACAGTGGAGGGTACCCTCCCCAGCTCCCAATGGGAGAAATGATCTCTATCGAGGAAGAGTTGTGAAGACAGGGAAATAGAACAATGATGGCAAGGTGGGAGTGGGGGGACAGAGAAATGTCACCAAAGGAGAAAGATGGAAAGATAGCTTGGGCCAGTAGTCTGTGACACTGCTGAGAATGGAAGGGTTTGTGTTTTGGGGGGATAAATGGGGTAAAATGGGGATGGAGTTTGGTGACCAGCAGCAAAATTCCAAAGGCAAAAGCTTTACATTGTACCCTGGATTCTTTATTCACACCCCCGGGTAGATTCCAGCCCCTGCCTCAGTCCCCTGGCCTGAAGAGGAGGAGGGAGTGATCAGCAGAGGAGGAGGCAGAGACTGGCCCTGGAACTGAGGACAGCTGGGTGATGGAGATGCTGTGTGGACTCAAGATGAAGCTGAAGAGGTGGCCGGTGTCGTCAGTGCTACCTGAGCACCATGACATCTTCAACAGGCTGCTAGATAGGCAGAGGCCCTGGAGAGCACCCTCCAATCTTTTTTTTTTTTTTTTTTTAAAGAAGAAACTTCTAACGTCTACACCTTTGCAATGGAAAAGAATTCCCTGCTAGTTGATGAGCTTTCTGTCCTAGGACTCCATATTGATTGCTCACTGGGGCACTCAGAAATGATAGATTAGCTTGACTTGAAAAGGGTCTGCACTTGGGATTAGAAAGCTTGGTTCAGCTGTATCCTCTGAGACATCCTAGTGCTGACTGGCCTTTTGAATCTAAATACCTTCTTCTGTGTGACAGGGGATAATAAGACCATCTTTGTGTCCTGATGTGACTGTCGATTGAGAAAATGACTGAATGACTGTGGTCTCTGCTGTGGTACTTTCATGCTTGAGGAGGGAGCATCAAGAAGTGCTCCACTTAAATCATCAAGTGGTGATTTAGGACGTGACATGCAGACCTCTCACTCAGACACCCCAGATGTGGGAGTCACCACTGCTTCCTTACCCAGTGAACGGTCTCCTCTCCCCACTTTGCCACAGTCCTGGAAATTCTCCGGGAGAGGCAGGTTCTCCTCTTTGCTCTGGCACACTCCCATGGCAACCCTGTTTTGGTTGCCACCCTAACATATGCCCTGTTTTCACAGAGGATCCTATTATTAAGCGATTCCTGGTGTGAAACAAATCTGAGGGTGTCTGACAAGGTGAGGGGGCTTCCTGCTCCGCCATGTGTCCTGTGGCAGTGAGGAGCTAGCTTCCTGAGCCCACTGTCCTTTTCTCTCCAACCTGACGCCTGTCACTGCTTCCTTTCGGCGTCTGGGTGGTTTCTTGCAGGGTGGACCTGCAGCCCTGCCCCTTCGCCCGGCTCCTCTGGGATGTGGGCTCGAGGCTTGCCCCTTTGGGTGTTGGCACATTAAATCCCCTCTGCTCACAGCACTTGGGGACTCCCCTTTGCTCCAGCGTATCAAAGACCCTCCTGATGCCGCTGTCCTCAACAAATGCCCTCAAACCAGCAGAGCTTGCTATCCTGAGAGCAGCCTAAATTCTTCCCTTGACTTTTTGGGTTTGCGGCCAACCTTCTGACACCCCCTCTGGCCCCTCAAATAAGCAGGCTCACCCAACACCAGGGTTTCTTCTCTGAGTGTCACTACCTGCCCCCAGCCTCCCCTTCCTCTATCTCACTGTTCTTCCTCTTATACCATGTGACCTTGTGCTGTGTTTTTCCTCTTTCTATCAGTATTTTCTGTTTATGGTCATTTATTTTAGCCACACTGGCCTCTTCCCCTGGCAGTACCAGCGAATTCATTTCTTTCTGGCCCTGTGAGTATTTTGCTTAATCCCATCAGTCAATATTCATACCCTAGTAGATGAAGGGAGAGAAGTGGGACTCAGACTTTTCATCTGTTTTTTAACCTATTTGTATTATTTACTCTTGTGTGTGAAAATTATAGGATTAGAGTACAGTGTTTTTTATATTGTTCTTTGTAAAAGCTAACAACCCTAATGTCAGTTAAAAGACCTACAAAACAAAACAAAACCATAAAACCCTCCAAACGAAAGAACTGACACGATCCTGCCGCCAAACAAGTAGGTATGAGACTAACCATTTCCAATGTATCAATACCAAGTATAACTGTCTTCATCCTCAACTCAGGCCCTCACTTCGTAACACAGAGCTATTGTAAAGTGCTCCCCAAGGATGTTTCTTACAAGTTTCTCTGAATATTTTTTCTTTTTTTAAATTTATTTATTTATTTATTTATTTATTTTTGAGAGAGAGAGAGAGAGAGAGAGAGAGAGAGATACAGAGACAGAGAGAGAACAACTGGGGGAGCTCCCAGTTCAGCATATGGTTCCGCACGGGCTGGGGCCGGGATTCGATCCCCAGTCCCCGGCGCTGCAAAGTGAGCGCTTAACCCACTGAGCCATCCCGGCTTCCCCTGAATATTTTTTCAAAACAAAATTCTAACCACTTCACAACCCTCCTCAACAGTTAATTGGCTAATTATGCTCTACATCAAGGCCAGTATTCTCAGTTTGAATTCAACAATCTCCATCAAACTACTTACCATTCTGACATTTTATTTCTTTGTTTCATGGCTGTTCCAAATACCCTCCCCTCTGTTTTTATGTTATTTTCTGTCTAGGTATCTTTTACACATACGTATCTGAAAAATGTGACCTTAAGGTCGGTTCAAACACCAAAATTTTTGTGATAACTTTAATGCATCACAGTAGCACTTCAATTAAAATTCTATTACAATGTGATATTTGGAATTATAGTTATTTCTTATCTCCCCCTTTTCCCATCCCCAATCCCATTAGACTAGACACCAGTTGAAGGCAGTTCTTGTCAAAATTTCAGTGCATTCTTAAAACACTCATTTGCGAATGTTTCAGTTATATTGAGTCTGTGAGGTAATGAGTTTGGCATTTGACTATGAAACAAAGCATTCATTCATTCATTCTATGAAACCGTGTAAGCTACATGTCATGTGCCAGGGAATATGAGGTGATGGAAGAGAGATTTAGGAAGTACTGTTGAATTGATGCACCAACGTGAACCAAGTCCTACATCAATCATTTGGTAAGTACCTTTGGTAAAGGTGCCTACGCAGTAGGGAGACAGGTGTGGTGTCACAGGTTGAGGGATGGGGGACAAGAGTGGGGAAGGGAACACTGTGGTAGAAACTGCATTGCCTGAGGACAGCAGGCTAGGCCCTCAGGCTTCCCCGCTGAATTTTGTCTTCATCATCAAGGTATGGAAGGTGTCCTTCAGGTCCCTACCCAGCAGGGGCTTCTTGACTGGGTGGCACTGTGTGACACTGGGTAGGGCTTGTGTAGGTCCTGTGTGACGATATCAGCCTGTGTCCTTCATGGGAAGCTGGTCTTAGCTGGGGGTCCTTCCTATCCTGCTCCTGACCTGCAAACTCACGATGTCTCCCCCCAGCTACCTGGCCAATGATATGGAAGAGTATTACCAGGCTCCTAAACAGGCCATCTTTTCTTTCCTCTATGGCAAGAACCATTCCCAGCGTCCCTTGTTCCACAAACTGCGACTCCAGTTTGTCCATTCCCTGGGCTGGAAGACGAGGGTCTCCCAGGAAGAGTGTGAGGAGGTGGGTGGGCTGTGGGGACTTGAGGGAGGGGGACCAGAGTGCAGAGAAAAGGGATCATGGGAGATCAGAGTTGGGATTTGGGGACGAAAGAACTGGGGGCTGGACAAGGGGAGAAAGGGGGTCCATTTGGAGAGTCATCTTGTCCGGGGGCTGTCTGTCTTTCCAGATGCAGGCTTTCTACCCAGAGCTCTGGGTATGGGGCGAGATCATGCCTTCACTCCTGAGACCAGAGACCTGAAGGAAGGTAGCTCTGTCTCCTCACATGTACAGATGGAATGACTCAGTGACCATTCAAGAAATCCAACTGCTGGGCCTATGCTCATTGCCCTGCACCCACATCACCCTTCCACACACTGTGAAGCAGACCCCGGGCACACAGCTGGGCACTCAGCACCCAGCCACAGACTGACAGTCACATGTAGGCACAGCCTCCATGGGATTTGTGGGTTCCAGGCCTCAAGATTTAGCTGAATCATTTCACCCAAAGCAACTGGGTCCAAATCGTAGCTTTGATAAAATGAATTTTTTTTTTTCAGTAAAAAATGAATGTTTCCAATTTTTCCCCATATATTGTGTTTTGACTTTCTCTTGTTAGTGCATTTTGGCCTTCTCATCCCTCAGGAATACCAACTATCATATAAGGGTTTATCTGCTGGTACAACAAAGTACATATCTAACAATAGGATATTAAATGAAACAGTCTATATATCCAATTACCTCCAAAACTTAAAACATAGGTTAAGATCATGACTCTCAGATATGAAAATAAACATGGGCTAACTAATTCTAAAAAGAACCAAAGGGAAATTGATAAACAGATACATTACAGGTCAGAAATATTTAAATGAATATGTAGATAAACAGTCTCATGAAGGCAAAACTGGATTTTCCATGGGTGGGGGTGATGGTGGTGGTGTGGGAAATCAACTGAATTTCAGCAAACAGGACAGAATTTGCATGTTACCTACAACTTTCAGAGTTGTGAAATAGCTTAAGATCAAGAAAAGGCTGGATTCAAAAATAACACGGGGCAATGTCCTCCAAACAGTGCACTGAAACACAATTCTTTTTCTACAGTCAACAGCCTCTTCAGGAGGTAAATTATTTGGTGATTTTCTTCTGTCAATTTTGTATTTTGTGATTTTTTCCTAAAGTTCTCACGTATTAAAAGTGGTTTGGGGGGAAGCCGTGATGGCTCAGTGGGTTAAATGCTCACTTTGCAGCCCCAGGGACCAAGGATCAAATCCCGGCCCCGACCCCTGTGGACTCATATGCTGAACTGGGGAGTGCCCCCAGTTCAGTTCTCACTGGGGCGAGACCCCGGCCCAGTTCCTGCCCTGTGCAGCCCCGCCCACCTGTGGAATGAAACTATGTGGAAAAACCAATGATGTGCAACTATGGAGACTGTTCTAGGCCCTCCCCCTTCTCTCTGTCTCTGTCAAAAACAATAAAAACACAACGCCCCCAAAAAAGTGGTTTGGAAAAGCTAGGTTTTTCCCCCAACGATGGGGAGGGGAAGGTGTGCTAGACTAATACCCTATTATGTTATCACAGACTTCTATTTACTAAGATTTTACTTAAATGTCCCACAAATGAACGTGATACACCCCTATCCCTTATTTAGCAGAATTGTCTGTGGTCACTGATTCTAAGCCTTGAGCTCTCACTAAAGAAGGGACCTGGGCGCGAGGCACAATCTGGAAAGACACCTCGTGCAGCGGCGACAGTACACACGTTCCTTTAAATTAAGGGGAAATGTGAGTCCCCGGTCGGGTTAGCGAGTCCACTCAACAGAGCGTTTGTTCACCGCTACATGACGTGGTGACTATTAAGACCGTCCCTAACTCGGCGCAGTGGAGACTTATGGGAAATAGAGTCCCAGTATTTGTGCCGCGGCGGCTGGGCCCTGGCAGGCGGACTTCCCGGCGTGCTTTTGCGCATGTGCGCCGTGCCCGTGTGCGTGTTCGAGCACGCGCACTGAGGTCGCGCTGCTGTCGCTTCCGGTCGGTGCCCAGGTCACTGCTGGCCCTGGTTTCCAGGATTCAGCCTCCGGGGGGCGAGGGTCCCGGGGGCTGGGGGCTGGACGCTGTCCGGCCGGGCCGGCACGCAGCGGGCCTGAGGCCATACGGGCAGATTCGCTCAGGCGGGTGGAGGCTCGAGCGGGGACCCCCGAGTGCGACCCCGGAACCCGCCCAAGGCCCCAGGGGCCGGACGGCGGCCGCGGTGGCACAGAGGTGGCAGGGGCTGGGTTCGGCCCTTCTGCATCGCGGCGACCCGGTTGAGGCTCGCGGGACAGTGAGGTCCCCAGGAGGAACGTTCTCCTGGGTGAGTTTGTCCTGTAGCCCAGACCGGCTTGTCTACACAGCGGCCTCGGGAGCGGAGAGGCGGGGACCCAGGGAGAGAAGCAGAGGAGCAGCCCCGGTTCCGCAGTCTCGTCCTTTAACCTCGGGAGCCCTGCTGCAGATCAGCGGGTCCCGATGGGGTAGGCCGTGCATCTGCGGGCCTCGGGGTGGTGGTGGATGTTCCCGCCGCGGTGAACGGGGCTGAGGGGAACTCGTCCGGAGCCGAGGACACGAGTGCGCGCAACAGGGGAGTGGGGTGGGGGTTTGACGGCTTCCAGGAGATCCGAGTGTCTGGGGGAGGGGGACGGGGCAAGCTGCTTCGGAATAGGCGCGCCTCTGGGACTTGAGAGTTGTAGGTTTCCTGGGGGAGGGAGGGAGGGTGACCAGACGTCCCGCTTTTGGCGGGACAGTTCCGATTTTTAACAATTTGTCCCGCGTCCCATGGCGTTTTAAAAAAGTCCCAATTTTTGGAAAGAATGCACGACAAGCTAGGGAACGGCGGGAGATGATAGACCAAATTTTTAATCAAGAACCCCCTCGCCCCGTCAATGGTGTCCCGCTTTACCAATGTTAAAAATCTGGTCACCTTAGTGGGGGGTCACAACCCGCCTCAGTCGTGAGTGTCCCTTCCTCCACACCTGAACATCCTTCCTGTGCCTCTCGCCCCCCCCACCCCACCCCCACTCCAAACGTAACTCTAAACGTCCATGGGGACCTTTGTTCTCTGTTCTAAGTGCTTGCTGATTCCCCTCGGTTCTGCCCTGTGGATTCACACTGTGTAGCGCAGGGCAGGTCTGCAAGGGGTACGTCCTGCCGCCTCGGTGGACAGAGGAAGAGATCGGGCCTGAGAAGGGAGGTGACTTGTCCAAGGTTACCAGGTCTGTAGATGAGATGGCTGAGAGGACTCAGTCTCCCAGACCAAGTGTGTCCACCGTGTTACCGTTTTCTTCATAAAAGATTCTTAAGTGTACTGGTAATCAACTTTAGTCAGATAAAAAACAAAGCTATGCCTTGATGCACATTTATCCTATATTTGAGAGCTCATATTCTACATTCCTGTGGATTCTTTGATTTTAAGCAATTGAAAGACACACTAAGAAAATATGTAAGCACTAGAATGGGACATTTTTTCACTTTTTATGTAATGTTTGCTAGCTATTTGAAAGTGGAGTTAATGTTTATACTCACCAGTGAGAGAACCTTCCTAATTACCTCCAATCATGGAGTTACAGTGATTCTTGTGTTTCTCCTGTATCACCCTCAGTGCCCTCTGAGTGTTCACAGAGTGTCGTTTTATTGGGCTTCCTTTGCTGATTCTTATGCAGGGGGTTCTTGATGAAGCACACCAGATTACTTGTGGATTCACTTACTTGCTTCTTCTCTTCTAGGTCCACTGTTAACAAACTCTACACTTTCCCAAGAGCAGCAGAAAATGCATGGATCCTTGGTGAGTTTTCCTGCCTGTGTATATGTTTTCCCACTTTGCTTTTAATGCATCTTGACAGTCATAGAAGAAAGAAAATACCACCCATGGCAGAATTTGTACTGCCTATAAGAAGAAACTGTTTGTTACTAGAGGGTTGTAAAGTTTCCTTGGACTTGGAAAATGTCTAACATGGATAGCTTTCCTAATAATAACTAGTATATTATTTCAATATGTGGCTTACACTCACTTTGGTAAGCAGACGCCCTGCTGCCCACATAGAACTGGTGCCTGCAAGTTTTGCAATCGGACACATTTACATTTTTACTCTTTTTTTTTTGTAAATTTTTTTTTTAAATATATTTTTTTATTTATATTTATTTTTGACACAGAGAGAGAGCGATACAGAGACTGAGACAGAGAGAGAACTGAACTGGAGGAGCTCCCAGTTGAGGATATGGTTCCACACGGGCTGGGGCTGGGATTTGTTTTATTTTATTTTATTTATTTATTTATTTTATTTTTTACAGAGAGAGAGACAGAGACAGAGAGAGAACTGAACTGGGGGAGCTCCCAGTTCAGCACATGGTTCCGCACGGGCCGGGGACGGTACTCGATCCTCTGTCCCCACGCTGCAAAGTGAGCACTTAACCCACTGAGCCATTCCGGCTTCCCCAGGGGGTTGGGATTTGATCCCCGGCGCTTCAAAGTGAGCGTTTAACCCATTGAGCTATCCCGGCTTCCCCTACATTTTTACTCTTGAATCCCGAGATAAAAGCTAAGCCATGGGGGAATGGCCTGCCCATCCTATTCCTGTTGGCCTGTTTATTTGGTTACCCAGAAACAATACAAAAATGTATTCTCTGATAAAAGTGGATGTCATCACTTCCTATTCCCATTTCAGTTCTCAGGGTCTTGGTTTTGCCCTTACCACCTTCGTGCATCTGTTGGTAGAGATTAGCAGTGACCTAATTATAGTCAAATCCAGTGGACATTTTCCAGTTCTTACCTCACGTCACCATCTGCCATTGGCATCGGTTACTTCCATACTGATATTTTCTTCACTGAGTCTCCCTTTTCTTGACTTAAAAAATTTGCCTGTATGTATTTCTTTATCTTTGAACAATAATGAGTCTTTAAAGTGGATGGGAATAACCCACAATACCATTCTTTCTTTTTTTTTTTTTTTT
>PVKE010013084.1:21340-37284 GCA_004027555.1 Craseonycteris thonglongyai | reverse complement strand
ACAGAGACAGAGAGAGAACTGAACTGGGGGAGCTCCCAGTTCAGCATATGGTTCCGCACGGCCGGGGCCGGGATTTGATCCCTAGTCCCCGGCGCTGCAAAGTGAGCGCTTAACCCACTGAGCCACCCCAGCTTCCTCGAGGATTTTTTTTAATGGCTGCATAATATTTTATCATCTGGATATAACATAATTTATTTACTGCTGGGCATTTTCTGTATTATACAAAATGTACTATGATGAGCATCTTTGTACATGAATCTTTGCTTGAATTAGTCAGTTTTAGTCAATTTTAGATTCCACGTCTTCTTGGCAAGAGTTGGCATTTATATTTCTGCAGGGTAGAGTATTCACATTTATTTCATTTTAAAAATAGCACTTTATATGTACTTTGCTTAAAGGCTAGGATGACCAGATGTCCTACTTCTGTGAGATGCTTTCTGCCATCTAGTACCTTTACTGTGTTTTGAGAAATCCTCTTAGAATAGAAATGTATTTCAAAAATTTAACCTTTTGGAAATCTAAACTATTTTTCTGACCATTTTCATCGTTGTTGCTCTTACTCACTGTTTATTCTTGATCTTCAAGGATCTTATCTCATTGGGGAAATAATTACCGTATTTTCCAGCGTATAAGACGACTGGGCGTATAAGACGACCCCCTAATTTTACAGTTAAAACATAGATTTAGGCCTATATTCGCTGTATAAGACTACCCCCCACTTCCGAGGCTGTTGTCTTATACAGCGAATATAGGCCTAAACCTATGTTTTAACTGTAAAATTAGGGGGTCGTCTTATACGCCGGAAAATACGGTAAATAAATAAAAAATTTTTTAAAGTGGGAAAAAAAATCCACCTTGAAGCTACTGTTTTAAGAATATAAACAATGCAATTTTAACTTAGAAATTACCTGAAAATATGTTATCATTTCATTGTAGAGGTCTTGTCCTCCTAATTAGAACACATTACCATTTGTCTGGAGTGGTCAAGATGACTTTGCTTTCAGTGGGCCATCAAGAATTTGAAGACCCTCAACATTAATACCTGCTATTAAACTAGGAATGTCCAATCTTTTGGCTTCCCTGGGCCACATTGGAAGAAGAAGAATTGTCTTGGGCCACACATAAAATATACTAACTCTTAATGATAGCTGATGAGCTAAAAAAACAACAACAAAACTCAATGTTTTAAGAAAGTTTACGAATTTATGTTGGGCTGCATTCAAAACGGTCCTGGGCCTCAAGTGGCTTGTGGGCTGTGAGCTGGATAAGCTTGTTTGAAACTATTAGAATGGAGCAAAATACACTCAGTGCTAAAGATACCACCCTAGAATGGAATCTTTATAGCACTCAGAAGGTGTCTTGGGGTTTGTCAGACCTGCAAGTCATTTCTGTGTACAGCAGCCTTCCTTAGGACTGGTGGCCCCAAAGGTTGATTGTGTGGAAACTTAAATATTGAAGGCATAAAAAATGAATTGAAGCCTTAGCATCCTTGGACGTTTCTTTGCTTTTCTTCCTCCACTAAAACATTGATTTTTACTTTATTTAGTTGTCATTTGCTGTCTTCTAAAAGTGTGGCTTACATAAATGAGTGACTCCATGGCAGTATCATTATCAAATAATAATGGTTAAAATTTACTGAGGCCTAACTGTGCACCAGACACTATTCTGAGGGCGTTGTTACAACTGTTTCTGTCCTTGGCTTACACCTCTCCCAGTGCCTGGAAGAAAGGCAGTGCATTAGAGTAGTCAAGGACATGGACTCTGTCTACAATTAGAGTTCGGGTTCTGGTTCAAACCCTGATTTTACTAGTCACTTTTTATGTAACCTTGATCAAGATACTTAATCTCTCTGTGCCTCAAGTTCGTCATTTTTATAAAAGAGGTAATAATATCTACTTCAAGTGGTTTTAATGTCTAAATTACTTAATTATATAAAATATGCTTAGAATAGTCATCTATATGTTGTACAGACTTGTAAATGTTAGCTGTTATTGTTGCTGTTCTGATTATATCTATCATTCTTCATTCTCTCTGGCTGCTTTGTCTTCAGAAGCTCACCTACCTCCGATTGCCCCTTAGATATTGGAATTCCTAGGCTCTGCCTTTGACCTACACTCCCTTCCACTGAGGCCTGATCTGCTCCCAAAGAGTCAAGTACCATCCTTGTGCTGATGATTGCCAAATCTGTTTCTAACCCACCTACTCTCACTACAAACCTAGATCCCTATAAACTGTCTTATGAACATCTTTACCTCAGACTTAATATTCAAAATTGAACTTGTCATCTCCTTTGTCCCTCTTCATGCCACCCTACCCTACTTAATTTGTGTCTTAGTTTTCTTATATACAGGATGGGATAATAATAGTACCTACCTCATAGGGCTGTTAAACAGATTAAATGAGATTGCTCATTCAAAGCACCTAGAATAATGCCTGGTACATATTTTTTTCTTTTTTTTTTTTTTTTTGTCTGGTACATATTTAAGAGGTGTTAGCTACTATAATTATTGTTGTGATTTATATCCCCTCGCTGGTAAATGGCATCAACATCCATTCATTCATTTACTCAAACGAAAAACTTAGAAATCATTTATTTACTCCCTTCCAACACCAACTAATCAGTTACCATTTCCTGGTACAATCTTTACTCTATTTGGGCCCTTCATATTTCTTTCCTGCATCCTAAAGCAGCTCCCTAAGCTATTGCTGGTCTTAGCTCCTGTAAGCTTTTGTTTTTGTTTTTGTTTTTGATAGAGAGAGAGAGAAAGAGATACAGAGACAGAGAGAGAACTGAACTGGGGGCACTCCCCAGTTCAGCATATGAGTCCACATGGGCCGGTGCCGGGGCTGGGATTCGATCCTCGGTCCCTGGTGCTGCAAAGTGAGCTCTTAACCCACTGAGCCATCCTGGCTTCCCCTGTAATCTATTTTTCATTCTACCAGAGTGATCTTCTTTATATAATGCACATATCTGATCATGCCACTTTCTGGCTTGAAATTCCTCAGTGATTCCCCATAGAATTTTCATCTTGAAAATAAATGTGTTAGTGTAGTGTGTCCTAAACTTTGGTTTTTATTTGTATTACCTAGGAATCTTGTTAAAATGGGGATTCTGATGTAGTTCTGTGATGAGGCCCAAGACTCCTCTTGTCTAACAACTCTCAGGAGATGCCAGTGCTGCTGGACCCTGGACCACACCTGGAGTAGTGAGGCTGCAATGCACAGGGCTCTTCCTGGCCTTCCTTCACCTTGGTTGGGCCTGCCTCATCTCTCATGTTTCCTTTCTGGCATTGAGTTTTTCACTTTAAAGTCAAGAGCTCTCCATGTTACCTTCTTCCTGCTTTGCAGCGTTCGCCTTGCCTGCTTTCTCTGCTCTATTCATGAATGAATTCTTCCGGACCCCAGCCTGGCTAAGATGCTCCTCTGTGTGTTCATACAGAACACTCTGTTTACCTCTGTCCTGACACCACAATGCATTGCGATCTCCCCAATGCTTTTCTGAGCCCCTTAAGGACAAGGGAAATAGCTCTTTTGTTTTGTTTTGGTAACAACTTTATTGATGTGTAATTCATATACTATATAGTTCATTAGCTTAAACTGTATAATTAATTTAATGGTTTTCATTTGTTTTTTTGACCTAGGGTTTGGTACATACCGGTAGTAAATAACAAGTCCGTGATTGAATGAATGAATGAATGAATTCAATGACATTGAAGTACCGTTGTCAGTTTTTTCCGTATATTCCTCTCCATGTCTGTATTTTGGGGGTTTTAGCATTTTAGCATCCAAATCATCTTATTTTTTCATCAATAACTTCTCATGAGCTTCCTCTTCCCACCCCTGTTTTTGGCACTAGGGTTAGGAACCACTTTATTCTTCTCTTAGTCAATTTTAATGCATCATTACAGATCACTTTCCTCAGTTCTCTAGTGTGTTCAGTTCTCTTTTTCAACCTATGATGTCGTGAGTAGTACTGACCCAAAGCACAGGTCTTAACATGCTGCTCTCCAGCTCAAAATCCCTGGCTAGTCATCTACCCCCTTCTCTCCCTGCTCTAATTATCTACTACAGAATTAACACATTCCTTAGCCTGACATTCAAGACTTGTGATCTCTTTCTAACCCTGTTCACTTTGCTTGATCTTTTACAACATTGGGGTTTCTCAGATTTTATTCTATGTACCAATCATCTGCAATGTTTTTTTAAAATGTAGATTCTTGGGTCTTGCCTCCAGAGATTCTGAGCCAGTAGGTTTGGGAGCCCCAGGAACCTGCATTTTTAATCAATACTACTTCTCTCTTGCCAGAATCCCCCACCTAGTAAATGCTCAATAAAAGTTAGTTGAATCTAACTATTTACTGAGTGGTAGTGGTGAGTCTTTTCTAAATTTTAAGGTGATATTACTGTAAGCATATTGTCAGCAATGTTTTTTCCCTGGCTGTCCTTAATTTTCACTTTTAATAGAATGTGTGAGAATACCTGAACATGGTGTGACCCAGTAAATTTTTTTGCTATTTTTAAAGGCATCTGGAAAAACTGCCTTCCTTATATTAAAATTTAATTTAGAGGGTGAAAGATGTTCCATTACCTTTGCTAATAATAGTTGTGAAATAGTATAAGAAATGACTTGCAAAATTACTTTGGAAACTATTTTTCCTTAAAAAAAAAACAAACTATAAAAATAAATGTTCAGTGCAGATCCTTGGAAAATTCAGAAGTGGAAAAGAAAACTTCATGTCATCCCACTGTCCTCAGATACTCTTAATATGCTGATATATGTCCTTCTAGCTTTTTTTTTCCTATGTACATTTTTTTTAGCAAAATGATTTTATTGTGCGGGCATGCTATTTTGTAGCAAGATGTTTTTCTGAGTTGTATATTGTGAACATTTTCTCATGCCAATACATATTCTTCTACACTATGTTTTTTAATGGCTTTTTAGAGTATTACATTGCATGAATTAGTCATATGTTACTCAACCCGTACCCTATGATAAGTACTTTTTGACAGTTTACATTCAAACTGAAGAGAACCAAAAGCATTCGTCTATTCCATTAGAAAGAAATCCATTGTAGTTGCTAATGAGTCTGATTATAATTACAAAACATTCCAGTTTTCAACATGACAATATTGGTACAAAAAGTTGATGGTTATAATACCAGCATTAATAAGATTAATCTAGTTAGAGTGTAGAAGGACAAAAAACAGCCCACAGAATATCAAAGCACTCAGGAATAAATCCTTAAATATAATTACATGTTTGGGATCTCAGATGTGTCAGCTACAACCACCCACTAGAAAGGAATTCTCCAGACTATAGAGGTAGATAGATCAAGGTTATTAACCAGTGGGCCAAGTGAATCAAAGTGTAGGTTATCTTCAACTTGAGAGGACAGTGGCTCTTTTCCTCATCCAGTATTTTGGAAGCCATATGGTAGGATGAATTACATTGTAATCTATACATTAATATACCTCCTTTTTCTTTTTGGTTGAAGAGATGGTCTCTGACTAATAAAAGCCACTTGGGATTTGTCAAGCCCCTGCATTCATATTTAATGTCCTGGTTGCTCAGAAACTGTTGGATTTAGAAATGAAAGTGTTGATTTAGGCTAAAGGGAGAAGAAATATAGCAGAGACAGTTCGTTACTCATGAAAAAAACACATTTACTAAATCAAGAGAAGTAATGTGGGAAATAATCTCTGAGACATAAGACAGATCTTAAAAGTCATGAAAAGAAGCCTTTTTATTAATGTATCTCAAATAAGTCTCCCTCTACCCCCACCCCATTTACATATACTATAATTAAATGTTTCTTTTAACAAGTTTACTACTGAAATATGCCTGGGTAACTGACAAGGAATCCTTAGGGGTCCAGTTCTTCAATTTCCTTGGGGTATAGATAGCATCTCCTTGGGCCCAAGAGTTCTTTAGGCCTGTGTCAGGAGCAGTGCCTTAGAGTAAGGAAAGTTAGAAGAATCTGTGGTGATGTGATGTTATCTCCTTGGCTCCCATCCTAGAGTCATAGAGGTCCAGTTTGTCTTTTGGAGCTGAGCCTCCACTATAGTGGTTTAACAAGGATCTGGACAAAATATGTAGAGTGCAGCTTAACTGGTTAGAGTAAGGATTGGAATGTCTTATCTGAGTTTATGAAAAACTAAGTGGTGGGGGACACTTGAAAATCAGTACCAATTTAACAGATCTGTAAAACTCAGTTGTAATCTGTGCCATTCTGTAAGTTAAACCTAGATTCTTAAAAATAATTTTGTTTTTGAGGTTAAACATCTCCTGTATTCTCATTTGCTTTGCTTACTATTGGTTATTTTTTCAGAATTTTCTAAGGTAACTAGCATAGACTTTGTTGAAATTTAATAAATCTGTAGGAGTAGAGGCTAAATTAATTAATTAATTAATTATTTTTTTAAGATTTATTTTTATTGTTTTTGACAGACAGAGAGAGAGAGAGAGATACAGAGACAGAGAGAAGGGGAAAGGCCCAGAACAGCCTTCATAGTTGCACATCATTGGTTTTCCATATAGCTTCATTCCACAGGTGGGCGCGGGGCTACACAGGGCAGGAACTGGGCCGGGGTCTCACCCTGGCGAGAACTGAACTGGGCACACTCCCCAGTTCAGCACATGGGTCAGCACAGGCCAGGGCCAGGATTCGATCCTCGGTCCCCGGGGCTGCAAAGTGAGCGCTCAACCCACTGAGCCATCCCGGCTTCCCCTAAATTAATTATTTAAAAATATATATGGGTGAAATAGATAAAGTAGTGCCACTGTAAATGATCCCAACTTGAAAATTGCTTCTGTTGGACAGCAGCAGTTAAGGTTTTGTAAGTCTGAAATAGCATATTAATAGATTGAGTTTCTTCATAATATGATCAATATATAGACTCTCATCCAGAGTACTAGAACTCCCTCTCTGCATGCTTTTTACTTTAGTCAATTTAATTCCTTATGTACTTGGTTTTTATTCTTCATAGCCACAGCACAGTGATGTCACATGCAGCTGTAGCTTAAAGGAGAAGGGTTGTGTTAATTAAGTCCAGTGAAACAAAAAACTGCCTCAAATAATTAATGGAATAACAGTCTCATTAAGGGACCTTAGACTTTTTTTTCTGCCTTTTTTTTTTTTTAAAGGACTAGAGAAGGAAAATAGCACCGATATTCACTTGAAACCATTTTAAACTATTTATCCACCTTATAATCCTCATCTGATGGTTATGATTTCAACAGGATTCATTCAGACCATGTAGTGATATTCTTTTATTTTTCTCTTGAGGCTTTCTATTTGCCTTAGATGATAATTTTTAAAGAGAGCAGTCCATGAACTTTGACTTTGTCAGAATCTAAAAATGGCCTCTATTTTATTATTTATAGTTGTCATATTTTAGTTTAAATACAGTTGACCTAGCAAGCAAACACTTGTGTATGTAAGTTGGATGGCAAATACCAGGTCAGATTGCCTTCTGCATTATTGGAGGAAAGAAGAGGCTATGTATGTTCCCATCACTGTATTCTTCAGCTAATCATACTATCAGCTGATTTTCCTATTCTGAGGTTCAGTTTTTGTCTTCCAACTAGTTAAGACATAGGGATTATTGGACAGAGATAGCCAGAGTTAGGGAAAACCTAATGTTGAGAGATAAGTAGGAAGATCCTTTCCCATTTACGGTTAACTTGGTTTTCCAACTCTACATTCTTGTAATCAGAAGAAGCTCCCATCTTGTGACCAAACCTTTGAGGATATTGCCTTTGAGTTCAGTCTACTTCTAATTTTAATAGTAGATGAAATGAGAATAAAAGGAAATTATCATATAAAATGTGGTTTGAAGTTTTTTTGATAGATAAAAAGATAGGTGTTTTATTGTATTGTTGAAAATATCCTCAGGATCTTTCAGCCAATGTGACCCCAATAAATTTAATAATTAATTTAAAAAACACCTGATACTTATGAAAAAAAGACAGGGTGCTCAGGATCTTATGTGTATTCAGGAGCTAAATTTTGGGGAACTTAATAATAAAGATGTAATGAAAAAGAAAGTAAAGAAATAAATATAAGAAAACATAAAAATGGAAGAAAAATGCTAAGGAAAGATTGAGAGATTTGAGTATGATTACCCAAATATGTGTTGCCATGTATCTGTGGGGCAAAATAAGGTTGTGTCCTAGGAAGGGAAATAGCATAACTTAGGGGACCAGTGACTTAACTATAAATAATATTGGCCACTGTGCTGTAGAGATAGCAAATTCAGAGTAGATGAAACAGGAGAGGTTACAACAAATAGGACTAATATAAATGTAGTTATGTTTCTACTTCTGTTGTTTGTATGTTGTCTTTGTGTTGTGATGTCTTTTTCGGTTGGTTGTTTTTTCAGGTTAGTTGTAACTTTTCATCTAAGCTTTCTAACACTAGCTACAAAATCTATTTGGATTACCTGACTTCAGGTTTTTCAAAGATGTGGTTGAACCAGCTTTGCCATGTTAGGATTTGTGAGAACCAGATACACTATGAAAGGAAAGTAGAGAAAAGACTATTTACAATATATAAACAAGAGTTAATCTTTATGAATATGAATGATTCACTACCAAATACATAAAATGAGTGGTAAGTACTGAGAACAAATAAAATAACAAATGTAATGTGATATGGTTAAAAGCATGGTTTCCGGTGTTAGGTTGAGCTTCCTGTGTGATATAGGCAAATTAGAAAGTGATTATATATATAATATCAGTACTTTCCATATTATAATGAAGTCCATTAATGTTAACTCTTAGCTGGTATTATTAGCTTATCTATTTTAAATGATTTGTAAAAATTTGTTTTCTTAAAAATTTTACATCCCCAGGAGGATCTCTCCTTACCATGCTCTTAAACCTTCTGGAAGGTTTTAAGACATGAGTTATGCACAGTAATACATTTTCCCTTCATTCTAGGTAGGTTTTGGCTAAAGATACTCTTTTAGTTATAATCTATCTGCAACTCAGCACTGTCATCACCATCTGACACAGCTATAGCTTTATCCCATCCCTTTTTAATCTGTCTCCTTCATCAGTATTCTTGACCTTTTTTCTGCCAGAAAGAGGAACTTATTCTAAAACAAGGCTCTTAATGGTCCTGCATTCAATTATAATAACTAGCATAACGAGCACTTTATGCATTATATAGACATTTGCCATAAACGGTTGGTTGAATCTCAAACGCAAGTCCCAACCCTGTTTCTCTTGCCAGTATACAGGTTTGAAAAACAAATATTCCTTTTCTAACTTTAATTGCGGTTAGAGATTACTGTATGATTTAGTTTGGACTAATGTGATATAACCAGAAGTCTTCTGGAAGGCCTCTACAAGGGAAAAAACTGCTTTTCTGATAAAAGGAACAAAAGCAATAGAACAATTTGTATGCACATCTCCCTCTTCCTCCCATCCTTAAGTGTGAATAGGATGTGTAGATTTATGACAGCAAAGTTGCAATCATGAGTCAGCAAGCCTGAGAATGAAAAGTTAACAAGCTAAGGTGGTAGAGCAGAAAGAGTCTGAGTTCTTAAGGGTATTATTGAGCTGTCAGAACAACTCTGAAGTTACCTTCCCTGAACTTTCTTGTCTGATACGTCATTCAAGTCCTTATAATGTAAGCTACTTAGTCAGACTTATCTGTTGCTTATAGCTGAAAGCATTCTTTTTTTTTTAAAAGATTTATTTATTGTTTTTGACAGAGAGAGAGAGAGAGAGAGAGAGAGAGAGTTGGAGACAGAGAGAAGGGGGAGGGCCCAGAACAGTCTCCATAGTTGCACATCATTGGTTTTTTCACATAATTTCATTCCACAGGTGGGCGGGGCAGCACAGGGCAGGAACTGGGCCGGGGTCTCATCCCAGTGAGAACTGAACTGGGGGCACTCCCCAGTTCAGCATATGGGTCCAAACGGGCCAGGGCCAGGATTCGATCCTTGGTCCCCAGGGCTGCAAAGTGAGTGCCTAACCCACTGAGCCATCGCGGCTTCCCTGAAAGCATTCTTAACTTAAACAAGATATAGCAGCTTTAATGTGAATACAGTGAATACAAATTTGGGAGACTTATCTATTTATTTGTACAGTGTTATCTATGCACAAAACAAATACAGGTAACAATGGAAATATGATAGAATTTAAGAAATGAAAAATGAATGCTAGTCATGCCTTTGACATTGCAGAACATGGAGAGTAATACCTAATAATCTAATCCTAGTTGTAATTTCTAGGTTCTCTGGCTAACTCCTGAGTCCTTTCCCACATTGTCTATGAAATTTTAGTCTTGTTTTTCTCAGGCTTAGAAACTTGAACATGACAAAGGCAAGGACTTAAATTTCAATAATAAGGGAAAAGCTGGGTATGAGTGAAAGTGAGTGGGTGGAAGACATCAATTAAAAGATGAGTGTATAGAGACCATACCATTCTTCCAAGCCAGCATTGCTGCTAGGATATCCTGAAACTCAGTGTTTTTGAATTTCAATGGGTGAAGAAGAGAACCAGATATTAAAAAGACATGAAGAAGTAGCAACAGTCATTGAAGGCCTAGAAAAATTCCTTGCAAACATTAAAAGCCCCTTCATCTATGAAATTAACTTCAACTCTGTCTTTCAACTCTTATGTGAAGTTTGTGGTGAAGCCATGCCAACCATATGTTTAACCCAGTAGAAGTAGACAAGGAAGGGAATACAAGTGAGAAAATACAGAGAGCACTTACAGAAAAATTAGGTAGAAATTTAGGGAGACTTGACCATATCATGAGATTAACATGATAGTAATACTTCCCTTTGAGGAATTGCTCTTGCTTAAATTTTATTATTTGTGAAACTCCCAAAGTAGTGCTTCTTTTACATCCTTTCAAAGTTAATCATAAAGGAAAAGACTAATTCTTTGTGTAGCTGAAGAAATAAACCAAAATGTTGTTTACCAATGACACAATGAGAGAATTATACTTCAAATGGAGGCTGACACACAAATACCCATATACATTCATCTGTCTTTTACATTGATCAACAAGCTTAATAGCCTCTCTCACTGGTCTCACTGATCACAGATTCTGTAGATGAAGCACGGCCAGAGGAGATATTATTTCTGGTACAGAGGGAGAAAGAATTTGTAAAAGCACTGTAGGCAGATATGGGAGGGCTGCAACTGCAGCACTATTACATTAAGGTCTCATGTACAAGTGATACAGAGGAGTCAGGCTCCACTTTCCATTTCCTCCTCACTTTATTGTTCAGTGTTAGATTCCAAGTGCTTTTGCACATGTTAGTATTCATTTTGTCTTGTGTTTTTTGAATTTTTTTTTTTCATATTTTATTGTTTAAGAGAAGGTGAGAGAGAGAAAGAGAAGTGGGGAGGGCCCAGAGCAGTCTTCATAGTTGTACATCATTTCATTTGTGACATGGTTTCATTCCACACAAGTGGATGTGGGGCCATGTGGGGTGGGAACTGGACCTCGGGCCCCCCACATGGGAGGCAAGAAATTTGCCGCTGAGCCATCCTGGCAGTTACCAGTTGTACAGCACATGGGGTTTGCACAGGCTGGGCTCTGGAATCGAACCCCAGACCTCATGATTGAGAGGCAGGTACTCAACTGCTGAGCTATTCCAGCATCCTTGATTTTTTTTAATCCAATTTTTATTATATTGAGAGAGGAAGACTAAGAAATTTTCCCTCAGGGAGGGCATGGTAGGTGCTGCTAGCCCTGTGTGCTCTGCCTGCTAATAAAATCTCCTTCCTCTAAAGAGTTGTCTAAGTGTCTGATATCCTCCATCGGGTGTCGCTTCCTGTGACAATATATATAATATTTTATTAACTGATAATTAACAGAATTTGTATTGATATGGATAGATGTCCAGGATATATTGTTAAGTAAAAGAAAGCAAAAGTTAACTTTGGGCCAGCTAAGATAATTTCGGTTATATCAGAATTTTGCCTTACCCTGTCTCAGCTCCACAAAGCCTAGAATCCAGTAGTATCTTCAGGGTTTTTTAAAAATCATAATGATATTTTACCCTTGATATGCTTTTTAGAGTTTCAGACTACCTTCCTGGACCAGCAAGATATTTGTAGAAAATTTAAACTTCTCCACAACAACAATAAAACAAAATGCTCTAAATCACATTAATAGTTAAATTGATAGAATAGGAAACTATTTTCAATTCTTTGATTAAGGGCTCAATATCCTTAATATATAAAAAGTAATAAAATCTATAAAAATGACTAATACCCTAGTGAAAAAGTAGATAATGTTAATAGGCAACTCATGAAGATGAAATTAAAATAACCCACAAAAATTGAGGTGTTCAACTTCACAGGTAACCTAAGTAATGCAGGGGATGTGGGTTGAGTGCTAACTTGCAGCCCCTGATATACAACTATGGAGACTGCTCTGGGCCCTCCCCTTCTCTTTGTTTCTCTCTGTCTCTTACCAATGAAATTGATATTTTTTAAAATTCTACTTGTTATTTAGGGA
This sequence comes from Craseonycteris thonglongyai, assembly GCA_004027555.1. NCBI lineage: Eukaryota > Metazoa > Chordata > Mammalia > Chiroptera > Craseonycteridae > Craseonycteris > Craseonycteris thonglongyai. The sequence continues at coordinate 24,796 of PVKE010013084.1, read as the reverse complement.
CATGAACACTATCATAAACTGCTAGTGAGAATAATACTGGCTCACTCTGTAGGGCAGTTAACCTATATATGTATGCATCAAATGCCTCAGAATTTTTTAATCATTGAGCCAACAGTAATATATTTGTTTAAGGAAATAAGTAGGAATGAATACTACAAGGATGGCAATTTCAGTGCTGTGGAATAGTGTATCCATTTAGAGACAATGTAGGGGAAGCCGGGATGGTTCAGTGGGTTAAGCGCTCACTTTGCAGCGCCAGGGACCGAGGATCGAGTCCTGGCCCCGGCCCGTGCGGACCCATGTGCTGAACTGGGAGCTCGCCCAGTTCAGTTCTCTCTCTGTCTCTGTATCTCTCTCTCTCTCTCTCTCTCTGTCAAAAATAAAAAATAAATAAATAAATAAATAAATATAGAGACAATGTAGATGTCCCACAATAGGGACTCGTCATATACATTATTTCTATACAAAGTTAGTATCTAATTTATTAGTATTTTTAAATAATTAGCTTGTGGCTCTATTGATTTTTCTTTACTGTACAATTATTTTCTAGTTGACTGATTATTTTTATATTTGTATTTATGTTCTTTCTTTTTCTTTCTTTGAGTTTGATTTGCTTTTATTTTTCTAGTTCTTGTGACAGAAGCTTAGACACTGATTTTCAGTTTTCCCTCTTTTATGATTTAAGAACATAAATTTCCCTCAAAGCAGAACTTTGGCAATATTCCTCTGGTTTTTATGTTGCATTTTTATTATCATTCAGTTAAAAATATGTTCTTATTTCCCTTGAAGATTCCTCTTTGATTCATGGGTATTTAGAAATATATTGTTTCATTTACAAAAATTTGGCAGTTTTCTAGTTTTCTCACTGATGTTGATTTGTAGCATAATTTCACTGTGGACAATAAAGTCACTGTTATCTGTGTATGTTCTTTGAAATTTGTCGAGATTTGCCATCTTGACATCACCTCCCACCCATTCCACCTGCAACCAGCTGATTTCAAGGTTTTTATTTTGTTTATGGTTTTTAGCAGTGTCAGTATGATGTATCTGCATATGATTTTCATTTATTCTGTTATGGGCCCTTAGAGTTTCTTGCTATGGCTTAGTGTTTTTCATCAGTTTTGGAAAACATTTGGCCAAATATTAGTTCTTCAAATATTAGTTCTGCCCTATTCTCTCTGTCCTTCTAGGATTCAATTATGTATAAGTTAGACTGTCTTACTTTATTCCACGTCTTTGAACTTCTTTTCTCTATTACTTTTTTTTTTCTTTCTATTTTTGGTTCAGGGAAAGTCGGAATGGCTCAGCGGGTTAAGCGCTCGCTTTGAAGCCCCGAGGATCGAATCCTGGCTCCGGCCCAGGCGGACCCACATGCTGAACTGGGGTGTGCTTCCCGAATGCGGTGAGGCCCCAGTTCAGTTAAAAAAAAAAAAAGAATATTTCTGGGGAAGCCAGAATGGCTCAGTGGGTTAAGCGCTCACTTTGCAGTGCCGGGGACCGAGGATCAAATCCCAGCCCTGGCCCGTGCAGACCCATATGCTGAACTGGACGCTCGCCCAGTTCAGTTCTCTCTCTGTCTCTGTATCTCTCTCTCTCTCTGTCAAAAATAAAAATAAATAAATAAAAATGTATTATTTTTGGTTCAATATGCTTTTCTACTGATCTTTCACTTCACTATCCTCTCTTCCTCTGTCTAATCCATCTATTGAATTCTTAATTTTAGTTACTGTATTTTTCAGTTCTAATGGTTTTACATGCTTTTTAAAATTATTCAAGTTCTCTGGTAAAACTATCAACTATTTGCATATTTCTGAACATATTAATCATAGTTGTTTTAAAGTTTGTGTTTGAGCACTCCAATATCTGGGTTAACTGTGGTTCCTTTTCTATTGGCTATGTCTTATCCTGGTTTTGTGGCATTTAGTGCTTTTTTCCTGTCATGCCCACTAATTTTTTATTGAGTGGAGCATAAGCTACATGAAAAATTACAGAGGCTTCAGAAAATATCTTTTTTTTTTTAGAAATGATTTAATTTTCTTCTGACAGCCAGACTGATAATTTTGTCCAGTTAGGGATTAAGATGTTTCTCTGTGTTACAGGCTTTATAAGGGCAGTCAGTTTCCAGTTTGGCCTTAATTTTAGCATATGTTTTAAAGATCTCAGCTGAAAGCTGGGGTATATTTATCATACCTTTCTTTCTGGTCTTTTTTTTTTTTTTTTAAATATATTTTTATTTATTTTTGACAGAGAGAAAGAGAGAGAGAGAGAGAGAGAGCTACAGAGAGAGAACTGAACTGGGGGAGCTCCCAGCCCAGCACATGGGTCCGCACGGGCCGGGGCCGGGACTCGATCCTCAGTCCCTGGCTATGCAAAGCGAGCGCTTAACCCACTGAGCCATCCCGGCTTCCCCCTCTTTCTGGTCTTGAACTCTGATTTTTGCTTCCTCATCACTTGAGTTGCCAAAATTTTTACTTAGTTGTTTAGCTTCTTAAAGATTTATTTTTATTGTTTTTTGACAGAGATAGAGACAGAGAGAGAGAGAGAGAGAGAGAGAGAGAGAGAGAGAGAGAGAGAGAGAGAGAGAGAAGGGGGAGGGCCCAGAGCAGTCTCCATAGTTGACAGCATTAATTTTCCATATACCGGTAGTTTTACTCCATAGGTGGGTGCGGGGCTGCGCAGGGCAGGAACTGGGCTGGGAGTCTCCTGCATAGGCCCTGGCAAGAACTGAACTGGGGGCACACCCTAGTTCAGCATATAGGGCCGCATGGGCTGGGGCCGGGATTCAATCCTCAGGCTCCAGGGCTGCAAATCGAACTGCTTAACCCACTGAGCCATCCCAGCTTCCCCTGTTTAGCTACTTAATGATTGCTTTCTCCTTGATTTCTCAGCCACTTTACACATTTACAATTTAGGAACTGACCAAATGCTCCAAGGGAAATTGTGAGCAACTAGGACCACCTCTTTTTCTCCAAGAGGGCCCTTTCCAACCTTGGAGTTCAAGTCTGGTAATATAGCCAGTTTCTGTCCTAGACCAGTGAGACTGCCACATGTTCTGAGTCAATACTCTTTGCTCAGCCTCCACACCCCATCAAGTGAATTGGGAAAAGATCTGAAGGAAAAAAGCAGTAGCAAATGTAGGGCTCACCTAAACATATCTATTTTCTCTGTGATTTTCGTCCCTCAAATCATGAATTTTTTTTTGCTTGCTATACAACACCTTCAATTTGCTGGGATTTTTTTTTTTTTTTTATATCTTTTTTTTATATTTATAGAGAGTAATTATTTTATCTTCAGTGCATATTTATTTTTATTTTACTTTTGACAGATAGAGAGAGAGACAGAGACAGAGACAGCTAGAGAACCGAACTGTGGGAACTCCCCAGCTCAGCATGTGGGTCCTGCCTGGGCCGGAGCCGGGATTCGATCCTCGGTCCTCGTGGCCTCAAAGCGAGCGCT
>PVKE010013084.1:0-21240 GCA_004027555.1 Craseonycteris thonglongyai | reverse complement strand
TAACCTACCTTTCTTAATTCTCAGTAAAAATCAATACAAGTTACTCCATCAAATCTAGAATCTGAAGTCCTTTATTAAGCTATTTTTAAGTATATGTTATAGCATTTTCTTATGCAGATGCAGGATTTAGGTGGTTTAATATAAATATTTTCTGGTAGGTAAAGTAACAATTTATGCAAATTTTATTTTATATACCTTACCAATCATGCCAAGATATATAACCCAGAAGTAAATCCTAAAATAGTTTTTTATTTTTAAAGACAGACCAATTTTTTCTAATATTTTTGGAATTCTCACGTTTTTGTTGGTTGTATGGTAGACAGAGTAAATATCCAATTTTCACTAGTATTCATTTTATGTTTTGTTTATGGAAAAGTTGTTTTTCATTTTTATAACGATGTTTCTTAGAGATAAATTAGAATTTGTTTGAATTTTTAAAATAACCACACCTTAGCTGTACATATAATATTTTTCTATAGCTAATTTTTCTATATACTAATAGTTACTCTTAAGCAAATTTATTTTTCTATTATAAGTGTGTTAGATATAAATCTTTCTAAAGTCTATTTTTAAAAATAGAGGGGAGGCTAGGATGGCTCACTGGGTTAAGCACTCGCTTTGCAGCCCCAGAGACCAGGGATCGAATCCCGGCTCTGGCCCAGGTGGACCCATATGCTGAACTCGGGTGTGCCCCCAGTTCAGTTCTTGCCGGGGCCTATTCGGGAGGCTCCTGGCCCAGTTCCTGCCCTGTGCAGCCCTGTGCCCACCTATGGAGTGAAACTATGTGGAAAACTAATGCTGTCAACTATGGAGACTGCTCTGAGCCCTACCCCTTCTCTCTGTCTCTCTCTGTCTGTCTCTCTGTCAAAAAACAATAAAAATAAATCATTAAAAAAAATGGGTGTACTTTCTTCTTTTTTTAAAGATTTATTTTATTGTTTTTTGAAAGAAGGTGAGAGAGAGAGAGAGAGAGAGAAATAAAAAAAAGGTGAGATTACCCAGAGCAGTCTCCACGGTTGTACATCATTAGTTGTGACATAGTTACATTCCACACAGGTGGATGTGGGGCCTCGTGGGAGGCAAGAACCCTTGTAGCTGAGCCATCTTGGTGGCTACCAGTTGTTCCGCAGCTCAGTATATGGGTTTGCATGGGCCAGAGCCAGGATTTGATCCCTTGACCTTATGATTTCAAGCGCTCAACCTGTTGAGTTATCCTGGCATACCTAGGGTGTACTTTCCTTATTTGCAAATACAGAAGATCTTGGTAAAGAATTAAAAACACAAACAAAACAAACTATTCTCCAAAGACAACTAATGCTATTATTTGGATATAGTCTCTGTTGTAGATACTGTGCTATACAGTCCAAATCTATCTTTTACAACTTCCCAGCTTCCTCTTTCTAGATGCTGCAGGGTTGTTGGGAATTTTCTCAACCTACAAGAGCCATTTAGCTCAAGGTTACACTCTGTTTTCTAGGGCAGCCTACATCCCATAACTGGTGATGCAGGGGTATGAAAAGCCCAGCCTCCTGTGGTAACTCAGAACAGGGGCCATTTCCGTTTCACAGCTCCATGTGGGGTTGATTAAGGTCTTTGTTAGGCCTACATTTCAGTTTAGCTCCTCTCTCTGCCCAGTTGTGTTTCCTTTCCTTCCTCTCATAGCTGTAGGTCCCAAGAGCACTCTATAATAAACTGCCTGTACACTGATCTCCACCTCAGAGTGTGCTTTCTGGTTATGTATTTTTTCCTATGAAGCTTTTTTCCATTTATGACATGAACATTATTCCTTGTTATTTGAAATTATATATTTCTCAGATTATCACATGGATTGGACATAGTTTACTTAACCTTTGCTTTATTGCTAGACATTTATTTCCACAGTTTGGGTGTTATAAATAATGCTGTTATAAATATTTATAAAATACATTTTTACATGTGTTTTGGACTATCTCCATAGAATCATTTTCTAAAGAAAGACTTACTAAATATTTTTAAGGTACTTTGGGTATAATGCTAAATTGCTTTCTAGAATGTACCAGCTTATACTTCCATCAGTGATATATTACTGTCCTTCACCAAGTGTCTCAGTGTATTTTCTTTTCTAGAGAGGTAATTGAATACAATTTAAACTTTTGTGAGTGATGGGCCATCTTAATAAATGTGACTAGTAGTGCAATAATACAGTGAAGCTCACATAGTCTACTAAAGTGTTGTGGAATATTTGCCCATACACTAAATTACCTCAGGTCAAAATATTTAGAGGACCTGTGTTCTTCAGTATGAAGCCATGAAATCTTAGTTTTCGCAACTCTCTAGTTCCCATTATTTTTGCAGCTTCCCTTCCATAATAGATGCTCATTGTAGGGTCTTTCTAGATTATGATCAATCTTCTTTAGTCCCCAGCCATTCTGTATAACTTGACATTGTCTCTCACCTCAGTCTCATGTGGCTAGATGAGGGGCAGCAATCTGTCCTATGCTGGCCATTCCATGTCTATTTCCTGGGACTCCTTAGAGGAGGGAAACTCACTCTCTGTGGTTAGACCTGTAGACTTAAAACTCAGAAGCTGTGTGGTGAGCATCTTTTATCAGCCATGGGGCCCAGAAAGTCAAGGTTGTAGATATGCATGAAGGAGAAAAGATGAGAAATGGAGAGAGACTGATTAGCTTTGTGAGCCCTGCTTCCAGTTCTGTCTGAAGCGCTCTCCTGGTGCTTAGGCTTCACGAAGAGCCCCATATCCTTAAAATCCTCCTTATCTTCTTAGGTTAACTCAAGTTAGTTTGTTACTTAGGACAACATTACTTTTATGTCTTTAAACTGACATGAACTTGAAACAGATAAAGTAAGACGAGAGGTAGGGACTGTGAGTGAAAACTTGAGGATTCTCTTCCAAGTAAAGATTTAGTGCATGCCAAGACTTTATGTTTTCTCTTTTTGACAGTCTTTTATTCTTAATAGTGTTCTGGATAGCTGAATTTTAGCCATTTTGTAAGTCAATTGAATTTTTTAGTAGACTCAGCTAACCAGCACCCGTGGGGTTTGATAGATGCTGGATAAATGTAAGTAGGCTCTTTGTTAACTAGAATGAAAGCAACCATCACTCTCAAAATTTTGCCAGTTGCTTGAGAGTGCTGGTTAATGGAGAGTCTCCTATACTTATATATTTTTTATTTCACACATAGATTTCAGTACTCAGGTATATAAATTCAGCAGAATCATTAGTACTTCCCTGGATCTTGGCACCAACATAACAGATAACAAGAAATAACATTCTACCTTTTATTTAATCAGAATAACCTCGTAATCTTGAAGAAAATTTGTGACTAATATTGTACCATATTTTAACACATTGCTTAGTGATGGTGATGTACTTTATGAAGTGGCTATGCTTTTCATTTGGCAGGAGAGATCTGTGGGTTTTAGTACAGAATCAAGGAGATCCTTGGCTCCTTATACATCTATAGGCTTTGTTCTGGTCCCTGGCTCAGAGATTTCACCCTGTGTTTTCAGTCATATTGGCATTTGGATCAGAGTGTGGATGGATTAGTGAAAAGCCATCCTTGCTAATAGGGAATGTTTTACTGATGATGAGTCATGTATGATGAGTCAAAAATCCTTCAGTTTGGAAATTAGGGATGGCACCACTCAGTGATGAACACATGTTTTTTTCATAACATAAGAGAGGGAGATGTGAAAGTCTGTATTGCTGATTTGATCTGGTCCTCCTGGCCTCAGGCTTTTCTACTACAGTTAAGCTGTCATATTGTGGGATGTTGAAATGAGGGGCCAGGTGGTAAAGCTTGTTATGCTGGTAGTTAACCCTTCGACTTTTAGTTGTTTTTTTCATCCTTTTATGATACAAGCTAAACCATGGTTTTCTTATATTTATGTTACAAATAGTTTATTATTAAGTGCAGTTTATTTGTAGTTTCAGAGGGAAGGTATACTTTTACCCATATTTTCCCCTACCTCCTTCAGTTTTCCTGTATGCCTCATCTAAGGAAAGCAAAATTCACTGGTGTTTATGAAGGCTATGTAGTTATGAGTCAGAATGCTTAGAAGCTCTAGTGTTTGGAACTTGTTGCCAAGGTTTTAGTCACTCTGAGGCTAATGTCTTCCAGTGTATAATATAATGTGAGTACTGTAGCAAGTTACAGTGCTAAAGAACACACTTTTGAAATGGAAGAAACAATCTCCATTCTTTGTTAATGTGCAGTGGGAAAGAGTAGCTACATATTTATTTTATGGCTTAGCAATTAATGACTCAAAGTATAATACATCTGATTTGCAATACTTTATAGATTAAGATCATTTGCCAACCATTTTATCTGTGGCTACAGTTAAGTCACTCTCAAACTTTTGGCTCTGAGGTATATTTTGCCTTGAACAAGAGGTTACCCTTTCTGTCCCTGTCTCCCAAAACATGTTAACTGACTCTTGAGTGTCAAGGTACAAAGTTTATTCATATGATCTGGGAAAAACTCTCTTCCCTCAGACCTTGGTAGTAGCCCACGGGTTCTATAGTCCCTACCATCCCACAGCACCATTGATTCTGAGTTTTCTCCTATGATTAAAAACAAATAACTAAAACATTTTTGTTATGGAAAAATCAAAACATGTACTAAAGTAGGAAAAAACAGTACAAATAGTTCTTGTCTACTCATCCTCCAATTTCAACAATGTCAACTCATGGCTAATCTACTTGTATCCACTTCTGCCCTCCCCATATTATTTTAAAGCAGAACATTTCATCTCAGATATTTCAGTATGTATGCATATCTATGCAGAAAGAGTTATTATGTGATACCTGACTGCTATTCTTTGAAAGGCTTGTTTACAAGTTATGCCCTTGGCTGGCATCTGGGAACTTGGATATCTAGAGGGTTTTTATCACCTTAATTGATAGTGGCTATCTGTGCTTAAGCTTTCTGTACAAACAATATAGTTTATGCTGAGCATCACCTTTCCTTCTGGGATTCTGGAATCTTGTTATGTGCTAGATAGAGCAAGCCAATGTAACCAGCCTCCAGTAAAGCCTTGGGCACTGAGTCTATATTCTCTGGTAGATAGCATTGTCACAACTTGTTGCTGGGAGAATTAAGCACATTCTGTGTGGCTCCATTGGGAAAAGACTCTGGGAAATTTGTACCTGGTTTTCTCTAGACTTCACCCTATGTACCCTTTCCCTTTGCTGGTTTTGCTCTGTATCCTTTTGCTGTAATAAATCTTAGCCTTGAGTATGCTGTACTGAGTCTTATAAACTCTCCTAAGAAATCACTGAACGTGGGAATAAATGGTTTTGAGATCCCTGACATAGTATCTTTAAAACAAGCACTTAAAAGTATATATCCACAATATCATTATTATATATATCCACAGTACCATAATATACATCAGGGGTCATGTGTTTTTAACAAGCTATTCTCTTGGATCTTATTTCTTTATTTGTCAATTAGAGATTACAGTGTTCACCCTGCCTGTTCCTCAGGAATGTTATCAGTTTTGAAATGTGTGAATGAAGATATTGAAAAATATAATACACTAACGTGGATTAAATTAAACATATAGTGATTGAATGCTTACTCGCGCAAGGCCCTTAGATGACATTGTAAGGCAGAGGTCCCCAACCCTCAGGCCATGGACCTGGCAGTGGTCCATGGCCTATTAGAAACAGGGCTCCACAGCAGGAGGTGAGCAGCAGGCAGGCAAAGTTTCATCTGTATTTACAGCTGCTCCTCATTGCTCACATTACTGCCTGAGCCCTGCCTCCTGTCAGATCAGCAGCAGCATTAGAGTCTCATAGGAGTGGGAACCCTATTGTGAACTACAAATTCGAGAGATCTAGGTTGCACACTCTTTATGAGTCTAATTCCTGATGATCTGAGGTGGAGCTGAGGTGGTGATGCTAGTTCTGAGGAGCAGCTGCAAATACAGATTAACAGGAGCAGACAGATTTGACAACACAGAGACCATAATAAATCAATTGCTTGCAGACTCATATTAAAACCCTATCAGTGAGTGGAAAGTGACAATTAAGCTGCAGCTGACACTTGAATCATCCTGAAACCATCCTCACCACCTCCCATCTGGGGGAAAATTGTCTTCCATGACATCAGTCTCTAGTGCCAAAATGGTTGGGGACTGCTGATATACATTAAAATATTTAAAATTATTTCTTAATATCATCAAATACCAAGTTTGTCTGCAATTCCAATTCTATCATAAATGTCATAGTCTTTTTATACAGTTTGAATTAAGTTTCAGATATAGCAGTGGTTGGTATTTCTTTAAGTATCTTTTAATCTATAGGTTTCATCTTTCTCTTTTTTCCCCTTGAAATGTATTTATTGAAGAAACTGGGTCCTTTGTCTTGTAGAATTTCCCAATCTTGGTTTTGATGATTATATTACCGTGGTATAGTTTATGTTCCTCTGTAAATTGGCACTTGTATCTAGAGGCTTTTGTAAGAGGTTTTGAAAGTCCAATGCCTTCATGTGTCCTGAGGCTATGCCTTAGTTTCCATTTGATTAACATTTGCCAAGCACTTTGAGGTTCATGGATAAAAGGAGCTCTAACAATAAATATCTTTGTTTCATTAGCATGAGACTAGATCTTCTGATACTTGGAATCTGACTCATTGCACTTTAGAGAATCCAATCAGAATTACTTGGCTTAGTGTTTACTACCTGCCTTTCAGGTACTAACACTGGCAGAGTTCCCTAAGCTAAAGCTAGCTTTAATTATCTAGGGCTGGTACAGTGCCATAGTGACCATATATTATGATGTAGGTGGAAATATAGTTGTTGTTTAAGTCTATCTTACTATGTTTTAAGGCCCTAAAACTTAAGACAGAAAACATCACAACTCTACTAAAATGTATAAAGCCAAACATGCATTTGCTATGCAACAGAATCTTTCACTATCTCAGTTCTTTCTAATAATGAGTTACTAAGTTCCTCTTCACATCTATAGGAATAATCTGACAATAAGGATTCAATGTAGTTAGCATAGGTCATCTTTGGAGATGTGCCTTTTTAAAATGACTATGTGTTTGAGCCTTTAATAAACATTTAGAATACAGATGTGTGCTTTTTAAAAATTTTAGCTTTACTAACACACATAAAATTTCCCTTCTTAACCATTTTTAAGTATACAATTCAGTAGTATTCAGTACATTCATTTTGTGCAACCTATCTCTGGAACACTTTTCATTTTGCAGAACCAAAACTCTGTACTCATTAAACCACAATACCTCATTTCCCGCTCTCTCAGCCCCTGTCACTCGCTTTTCTACTTTCTGTCTGTGAATTTGGCTACTCTAGGTACCTCATATAAGTGTAATCATACAGTAATTGTCTTTTTGTGACTGATTTACTTCACTTAGCATATATCCTCAAGGTTCATTTGTGTTGTGGCATGTCAGAATTTTCTTTTAAGGCTGAATAATATTCTACTGTAGATATACACTGCATTTGTGTATTCATTTGCTGATGGATACTTGGATTGCTTTTACCTCTTAGATGTTATGAATAATGCCACTGTGAATATAAGTGTATAAAAATGTTTTAGAGAGACACTGCTTACAGTTCTTTTGGGTATATACCAAGAGGTGGAAGTGCTGGATTAGATGGTAATTCTATGTTTACTTTTTAAAAGAATTACCATACTGGTTTCCATAGCAGCATCACCATTTTACAACCCCATCAGCAATACACAAGTGTTTCAATTTCTCCAAATCCTCTTCAACATTTTTTTGATAGCTGGCATCCTAATGGGTGTGAGTTTGTATCTCATTGTGGTTTTGATTTGCATTTCCCTAATGACTAATGAATGATATTCAGCATTTTCTCATATGCTTGTTGGCTATTTGCATATCTTCTTTGGAAAAGTGCCTGTTCAAGTCCTTTGCCCATCTTTAATCAGATGTTAATTTTTGTTAGAAGTTCTTTGTATATTCTGGATATTAACCTCATATCAAATATGATTTGCAGATATTTTCTCTCATTTTCTGAGTTGTCTTTTTTACACTGTTGATTGTGTACTTTGATGCACAGAAATTTTAAATTTTGATATAGTACAATTTATCCATTTTGTTTCTTTTGTTGCCTATGCTTTTGGTGTCATAGCCTAGAATCATTGCCAAATCCAATGACAGGAAACTTCCTTCCATGTTTTCTTCTAAGAGTTTTATAAGTTTAGCTCTTACATTTAGATCTTTGATCTATTTGAGTTAATTTTTATATGTTGTGTAGGTTTAGAAGCTAGTCTCATTCTCTGCAGTTATACTTTTATTTTATTTTTTTTAAGGTTTATTTTATTGTTTTTGAGAGAACATGAGAGAGACAGAGATAGAGAGGAGGGAGGAGGGCCCAGAGCAGTCTCTATAGTTATACATCATTAATGTGGACATGGTTTCATTCCACACAGGTGGATGTGGGGCCAAGCAGGGTAGGAACTGACCTGGGGGCCTCCTGCTCCTGCATGGGAGGCAGCACCGCAGTTCAGCATGTGGGTTTGCATGGGCCTGGCCAGGATTCGATCCCCGGACCTCGCAGTAGCAAGGCAAGTGCTCAGTCTGTTGAGCTATCCTAGCAACCCCAGTTATACTTTTATACTTTGGTTTAATGATGCAGGCTCACCATTTGAAGGTGGGGGAGGGCCCTCAACTGCTTGCAATGGAAAATTGCATTAATGCTTCCTCCCTGGTGCTGTTGTTATTGATGTAGCTCATTTTCCCCCACAATCCTTCTAACTTTTAAGAATGTAAGAGAAATTGTTAAATAATATTTAATATTAAGTAGTAATTATTTATAAATTTTAGTTTAGATTCTTTTCTTTATTTATTTTTATTGTTTTTGACAGAGAGAGATACAGAGACAGAGATAGAGAGAAGGTGGAGGGCCCAGAACAGTCTCCGTAGTTGCACATCATTGGCTTTTTCACATAATTTCATTCCACAGGTGGGCGCGGGGCTGCACAGGGCAAGAAATGGGCCAGGGTCTTATCCTGGTGAAAACTGAACTGGGGGCACTCCCCAGTTCAGCATATGGGTCCACTTAGGCAGGGGCCGGGGCCGGGATTCGATCCTTGGTCCCCGGGGCTGCAAAGTGAGCGCTTAACCCATTGAGCCATCCTGGCTTCCACTAATTTAGATTGTTAAACTTTGTTTAATGAAAAGTTTTCAAATATACAAAAAAGTAGTGAGAATAATAAACCCCAAGCTTCAACAAATATCATCATTTTGCTTGCACATCTTACTTCATCTAGTCCCTTTCCTAACTTTTTTTCTTTCTGGAATATTTTAGAGAAATCCCAATCATTTTATTATTTTGCTTATGTTTATTCGTTTAATGTAAACATAAAGATTTCTGATCAAATATGTATTATGTCAGAGTGTGTTTTTCTATGTACTTCACAGTAGGATGCTTGTACAGTAAGTTTGTATTGTTTTAAACCCTAGGACTAGGACCAGCAGCATAGTTTTAGTATTTGAAATTGCTTTAGAGTTTTATAATTTTATATATTGCTTTATGACATTTCTTTGATTATATGGACTTTGAATATGCTGCATAAGCCTCAAGAAGTCAAACCTGGGAAAATATGAACTGCTTTATAGCTTCCCATGTTAGAATGTGATTTTCAAGAACTCATTAATCACAGATATCAATTACATATATTTAGCTGCATATATAAACTGCTATAATGAGAATTCATAGGAACTCATAGAAATGATTACAAAAATATGCTGCTGCTTCTTTTTTTTTTTTTTTTTAACTTTCTCCCTTAGTATTTTGGGTCCTAGTGGATATTATGTGACAACACCAACCACCTGATCCATTACTCTTTCAATCTCTTAACATTTTTAAACTGGAGAATTTAGTGTAGTTCAATGAAATGAGGAACTTTTTGTTATAAAGTACTACATGGAAGTTAAGAATTTAGAAACCCATGACCATTCAACTGCGAGATAATCAGAAGCCTGATCTGAGGTTAGGGTGTTTTCTTCTTAGTTTGTGTACTGCCTGACTATCTCTTGCTGCTGTAACCTAAAGGTGTCTCAGCAAGCTATTGGAAGGAGGGCTGTTTGGTAGTTGTGGGGTGAGAGAAAAAGGAATCAGAAGTGTTGGTAGCTCTTGCTGTACAAATAAATTGGTTCCTTCAATCAGAGAATAATTAAAACTGTATACAGAGTCTGGTGATCAAGGATAATGCAGAATTGAAATCAGGAAAGCCATAGTGTAAAATCCATTTTAACACACTATTCCATACATGCTCAGGTAAACAGTTTAGTGCCATATAACCTATTTTCCTCTCTGAGAGCCCTAAAGTTTTAGTATTAAGGTAAAACATATAACTAAGTCTTCTGAAAAGATATTTAGGAAGCCTCATACATGATACAAATACTAATTCATTATTGTCTTAAGAAAGTCCACACATCTGCGTGCTGACATTTCAATCTCTGAATGTGCATAAAAGTGGTGTATCTTTATGGTATATCTTCCACAGAGCATTGGCTGTGAGCATCTGATTATTCCATGGGGAAGGATGGTGGTCAGATCTGCATACTTGGCTTTTAGAACTGGCTCCTACTCCTTTTAGCCCATGGACGGGGGAGAAAGTATAATTCTGTTTTTGTTTTTTAACATTGTTCTTACTTTTCTCTGTTTCAATTTCCTTTTTTCTCCTCTTTTTGAAGAATTTTATCTGTTATTATTTGAAAATAAATCTGCAAAAGGCTTTGTTTGCTTTTAACTGGAAAAGACTCTTACGATTTATTAATGGGCCCAATAACTTTAAAAATGTGAAGAAAATAAAATTACTAATTTAAAAGGATGGCCTTTCTGAGAAGGTAGCATTTGAGCTGAGGGCTGAATAAGAAATGTTGAGGGTTAGCCATCCCTAGGTCAAATCCTGGCTCCTCCATTTAACAACCCATGCCATCCTGGCCAGGCTATCTTACCTCACCCAACATTTTTCATCTGTAAAACAGGGATATAATGCCCAATGATAGGGCTATTCGGGGTAAAGTGGACCATGATTCTTTGACCTTATTTTGACATTTGATCAGGAAGAGAGGCCTGGGGCTGGCAAACAGAGAACAGACTATGCTGTGGTCCTCCTTATTCCACTCCCACCCTCACAGAAGAGGAACGTGTTTTAAACAGTTAATAAAAGTGAAAAACAACTTACCGTGGAAATGTTGCTAGAAGGAAGCCAGGATGGCTCAGTGGGTTAAGCACTCACTTTGCAGCCCCAGGGATTGAGAATCGAATCCCGGCCCGGCCCGGCCCGTGCGGACCCATATGCTGAACTGGGGAGTGCCCTCCGTTCAGTTCTCACTGGGGTGAGACCCCGGCCTAGTTCCTGCCCTGTGCAGCCCCGCACCCACCTGTGGAATGAAACTATGTGGAAAAACCAATGATGTGCAAATATGGAGAGTGATCTGGGCCCTCCCCCTTTTCTCTGTCTCTGTCTCTGTATCTCTCTCTCTGTTAAAAACAATAAAAATAAATCTTAAAAAAAAAAAAAGAAATGTTGCTAGAACCATGTCCTCATGACTGCTTGTTTATAATGATAATTAGCAACTTAAAATAATTCTGTATAGTTAGTTAATGCCAGGCTATTGAAGTAATTTCTAAGGTTCAACCTAAAGGATTTGCCATCATGTTTTTAAAAGAACACCATACAGAGCTAACAAATAGGTTTGCTTGTTTTTATAGGAGAGATTTAAGAAACTTAATTATTTAGCATTACCGTAATGCTAAAAAACAGAGCAACAATCTTTATTCTTCTCAAACTTGGAGCTTTTTCTATTAAAAGTGTTTTTTTAATAATCCACCCACCCACTTCCTAGCTGTGCTGTTTAAAATTACATTTGTGTAGTAGAAATGTCTATAGTTAGTGTCCATGGAGGAGGTTTATTAATAAACCTAAAAAAAAGAAAAAAATGTGCGGGAAAGCCGGGATGGCTCAGTGGGTTAAGCGCTCACTTTGCAGCGCTGGGGACCGAGGATGGAAGCCTGGCCCCGGCCCGTGCGGACCCATATGCTGAACTGGGGTGTGCCCCCAGTTCAGTTCTCTCTCTGTCTCTGTATCTCTCTCTCTCTGTCAAAAAAAACCCCTAATAAAATAAATAAATAAATAAATAAGAAAAAAATGTAAAGATTATACTGTTTATATTTTTCATTTTTAGTTTATTTCAATAACATTGGTCAGTACTACTTAGGGCAAGATTTCTAAAAAGAAACCTTGTTATTTGAGAATTCAGTATCTCATGATCGCATCAGAAGTTTCCTGAAGAAATCAACTGACTTCTTTTAAACAGGCAACGTAACTCATGTGACAGAAAACTTGAACTCTGTAAGAGTCCCCTTAATTTCAGTAGTATTTGTGACTGTGCTCTACTTTGTTCAAATTCAATGCCCCAAACATTTTTTAATATCAGAATGGTTCATCACCTGACAATCTTTTTTCACATAGCAAAATCTGAGCTTTTCATCTTTTTTGAAGATTAGTGTTCTTTCATTTACAAATCATTAGTAGATGAGGAATAAGTTGAAGTATTAGGAACTTCTCTGTCCTTTGAAGACCAATTAGAAATGAAGATCATTTTTAGTGACTTCATTACTTTTTAGCTATGAAATGTTCCATAACTATTCAGCACAGTCTCTTTTTATTATGATCACTAAAAAAAAAACAACAATTTATTCATTTAAGAAAAGACAACATTAAATCAGAAAACATGTGGAGGAATAAGGAAATACCTACAGTTTTTAGTTCTGACTACAAAGTTTATTAGTTGAGGAACATAAAAATTCACTCTTGTCTTCTATAATATTTCATAGAATGGTTACTTTTTAATATTTAGATCTGTAAAAGCCTATGAAAACTGAAACAGTGGTCAGGGTTAAAGTTTATCTCCTGTCCGGTCTTTCTTTTCAGTTATAAAAAGAACTAGGAGAGTACAGTGTTTTCACCCTGAATATTTACTTTCTTCCTTCCCAGCTATTGGAACAGATTCACATTCCTATTTTTTTTAAGGGGTGGAGGGGAGAGAGACAGAGAGTGAGTTTTCTACTGTAGCTACCAGATTAGCCAGGGTCTCTTATGATCCAGTTCTTTGCATTCTAATTCAGTTTTATTTTTGAGGAAAATGTAATGTGAAAAAGCAAAGCACACCTATAAAATATTCAACTTCCTACAGTTGTCATAGAATACTTTTGATTCTGCTTGTATAGTCATTTAGTGGATAAATTTAATCACTTTGGTTTTTCTTAAAATGGAGCTGTAAAGATTAGCACCCTTTCCCTGTGGTCTACTTGTTTGTGTGTCAGCGCAATGCAAATCCAGTGTGTACTAACAAATCTTTCAAGAGATAAAGATCGAGGTCTCTAGTTCTGACTGACTTCCTAGGGAGGCTTTCAGAGCTCTAGCTGCCCTGGATGCTTCCTGATTGGGAGAGGGCTTCTCTTTAAGAAGAGATTAGCACCACCAGAAGACTTTTGGCCTGAATTACTCATTTCCACAGTGTGGCATTAGCTGTATAGACCAGACTACTCTTTCAAATCACTGTGTTATACTGATAAAAAAGGAAGAATCACAGTTAGGGCTTTGATAATAGCCAAAAGGAAAAGGTTCATCTAGCTTGGGAATGGACCTTCAAATCCTTGCCACTGTCTTTTAAGATTGCATTTCCTCAATTAAAGTATCTTCAGAACCTAGGGTATTGAAGAGTAGGAGCTGATGTTTTTCTAAATTATGTGGTTGGAATGGGTGGGGAAGGAATGCTGAGTGCTGAGAATGGATTTTTTTCAGAAATGTCTAGGTGTGTCTTGGCTGCTAATGACCTTACACACTTATTTTTTTTTTATATTGCTAAATATCTAGTACCAACCAGATGTCCTTTTTGTGTGTGTGTAAGATTTATGGTTTGAGAGAAGATGAGAGAGAGAGAGAGAGAGAGAGAAGAGGGGAGGGCCCAGAATAGTCTCCATAGTTGTACATCATTAGTTGTGACATAGTTTCATTCCACACAAGTGGATCTGGGGTGGGAACTGAACTGGAGGCCTCCTGCATGGGAGGTGAGAGCCTTCACCACCATCCCAGTGGTTACCAGTTACACCGTAGTTCAGCACATGGGTTTGCACAGACCAAGTCCCGGATTTGATATCCAGACCTTGCATTGTGAGGCAAGAGCTCAACCACTGAGCTATCCTGGATCCCTTCCCTGTATTCTTAATATATGCCCTTACCATCCTTCACTTGAAAAAGCTTAAGTGAGTCTCAGCCTCTTGTAATCATAGGAGCCCAATCATAGTTCCTTAGATGCCTGGAGTTGCAAAAACAGGTAGGTGGTCCAGGGGTACCAGGGGTCAAAGTCACAATTCCAGGTCAGGAGATTAAGAACATGGACTTCATGCTCCCAGCCTTGAGCTGCTTCACCTTCTATATGAATGGACCAGTTTCACTTTTTATTTTTATTTATTTATTTATTTATTTTTTAAACAAGGTTTCCAGGGAAGGTCTCTGCTTTATTTATTTATTTGTTTTTGAGAGAGAGAGAGAGACAGAGAGAGAACTGAACTGGGGGAGCTCCCCAGTTCAGCATATGGGTCCACACAGGCCGGGGCCGGGACTCGATCCCCAGTCCCCGGGGCTGCAAAGCGAGCGCCCAACCCACTGAGCCATCCTGGCTTCCCACTTTTTATTTTTAAGCAGACAATTTTTTAGAACCATTTTAGGTTCGCAGCAAAATTGAGCACATGGTACAGTTTTCATATAACCCTGCTCCCATGCATGCACAGCCTCACTTTTTATTTCTAAAGATTTATTTTATTGTTTTTGACACACAGAGAGAGACAGAGAGAAGGGAGAGGCCCAGAGCACTCTCCATAGTTGTACATTATCAGTTTTCGACATAGTTTCATTCCACATAGGTGAGAGGGGGCCACGCAGGGCAAGAACTGGTCAGGGGCCTCCTATGTTGGAAACATCCCACGAGCTGGGGGCTGAACCCCGGGGGCTTCCCACATGGGAAGCTTGCCCTAGCAAGAACTGAACTGAGGGCTACACCCTAGTTCAGCATATGGGTGCACACAGACAGGACCAGGATTCGATCCTTGGACCCCAGGGCTGCAAAGCGAACATTCAACCCACTGAGTCATCCCGGCATACCCTGTTTTTATTTTTTAAAAAGATACATTATGAACAACAATAACAAAAATGTTTGAGATACCAAAAAGATAAATTTTACCTTTGAGTTGTTTTGGTGTATGATGAAACATTTTTAGAATTTATGACCAGTAGTTATGGTATCTGTCTCCCTTATAAACCTCATTGTTTTGGTTTTATACTTATTGAAAATCTACTCTGGGCCATAGTTCCCATGTGTTTCAGTATGGAATTGTTAGAGTATGGGTCATGTTGATTTTCTATTCTCCCAGCTCTGGGTATCTTCTTCCCTCTTCAGCAGCAGCAAAGGACTAAAGTCCACTTAGAAAAAAAAAATCACCAGGAGTATGATACTTCTTCCCAATTCAGACTTTCCTCCATGTGACGCCATGAGGAAAGACAAGTAGAATCCCAGATACTTGGTTTTTCTTTTTTACTTTTTTTTTAATGAGCTTTAGAAAAAAAAAGTATTGTTTGAGAGAAGGTGTGTGAGAGAGAAGGTGTGTGGGGTTGGGTGGGGAGAATGGCTCAGAGCAGTCTCCATAGTTGTACATCATTAGTTTTGACTTCATTTCATTCCACACAGGTGGATGTGGGACTGTGCAGGGCAGAACCGAACTGGAGGCCTCTTTCATGGGAGGCGAGAACCTTCACTGCCATCCTGGGATTACCAGTTGCTCCACAATTCAGCATGTGGGTTTGCACGGGGCTGGGGCTGTGATTCGATCCCCAGACCTTGTGGTTGCAAGGCAAGTGCTCAACCTGATGAGCTATCCTGGCATCCCCTCAAGTACTTGGTTTATGTTGGTTCTGTCTAAACAGGTGGAAGAGAAAAGAGATGGTTCCTATATCTAGGAAGTTATCAAACTCAGAGACCCTGAGCACCCTTTTTAAATCTTTCTCCAACTGTGATTTCAGCCTGTGTCTTCTGTGCGGACCCTATTCCAGCTCTTTCCTCTCTGTGGTCACAAGGATATCAAAACTGGCCACTTCCTCTTTATTCTGCCTGCATCTCCAAGTATGCTGAGTGAGCCATGTTCTTGCTGACTGCATCATGTTCTTAAAATTCTATTGATGCATTATATTTTGTTTCTGCTAACAAAACGAATATACAAAATATGCCCAACATGCATAACTATATGGTCATACATTTTCCTTGATGAAAGTGACAGCCAATTCTTTCGTCAAACAAGTATTTACTAAATACCTACTATGTGCCGGGTCCTTCATGATCACATCTCTGGGTATCTCTTTGCTTTCCTCTCATTTTTTGCTATAGTAATTCTAAAGTGCTCAATCGTTCTCATACACATTCCATTCTGTTGCACATCTTAATGCCATTATTCATATTGTCTCTGTCTGGAACATGCTTCTCCCATTTGCCTGGCTAACTTCTATGTACCGGTATCTTCCTTCTCCCTATTCAGGTATCCTCTCCTTGCAGAAGCCACTGTGTGTGTGCTCCATTGCTTTGTCCCAAGTTGGGTGAGGTTTTCCTCCATTGGGCTCCCATGGCACCTTGAGTATACCTCCACCACCACACTGACCACATCCTAGTGACTATATTTGTCTCTCTCCATCTCATCAGCAGACACTTCAGGGGAAGGACAATACCTTACTCATTTTTGTCTTTGCAGTTTTTAAAACCGTGTGAGTAATAGAATATACACATAATGAACACTTGTAAAACCAAACAAAATCAGTCATGATATAATGTCAAATAGAAAATCTTATGGAATCTCTAGAAAATCCATGGTTGCATTAAATATTATTTTTCATTGCTAGAGACCATTTACCCAAATCTCTAGCAAGGGCACTCCTAGCATCTGTTGCAACAGTATTAATCATGAGTTAACGGCACACCATCTGGTTTTTACTGTGTAAGGGCTAGCTGGGATTTTGGCAGCATGGATAAATGTGCTTGAAGGCAGGGCCAGTCCCCGACCTCTGAATTTAGTCAGTGGATGTGATTATGAAGACTCTTCATGCAATGAGTATGTACAGTGTGTTTCAGCACACAATCTAATGCCATGGCTCTTGCAAACCCTCCAGTACCCTAAGTGGATGGGTGGAAGGGAACCCAAGCATAAGCCCAGCTGCCAGTATAAATGCTGTTGCTCAGGATCTAGACCTGCACCTGGCATAGGACTGACATTCAGTAAATACTTGCTGAAAGAATGTGTACATTTGGATAAATGGATTTAGTAATGTGTGAAGGAATCTATGGTTTGCACTTTGTAGCTCTGTAGATTTTTATTCTGCTGGAAGTACAGCTAAGGGTTGAAGCTAGGAGATGATACTAAGAGAAAAGTTTTCTCATGGGATTCCTCCTTACAGCCTAGTCTCCAATGATAGGTAACTCTATTATAGGGAAAAAGGGTGTGGGATACCAAGTTGTGAAAAAATGAAGTAAAATTTTAGTTGATCCTGATTTTGCTTTTCTCTTACCATTTGTACAGCTGTACTTTTTTTTTTTTTTTTTTTACAGATCTGTTAGGTCTGAGAGGGAAGGAGGGAGGACTAGAGGGAGGGAGGGAGAAAAGAAAGAAAGACAGAGTGCCAGAAGGAGCCAGAAGGAGCCAGAAAGAGCCTCATGACTGGGGACTCAGGGCATGCTGTGTTGGGTGCTGTGTCTGGTCTGACTAGCTTTACAGTCTAGATGCATTGCCTTTGGAGCTTTAAGTTTCCTTGTGAATGAGGTGTTTGGACCGGATCATCTTTAAGCTCTCTTCTGATTCTGATGTTTCACACTCTCAGTGGAATTTGAAATAGTTAGTGGCTATTCTAAATTCTGCAGGTGTTTCCTGGGTGGGCTAAGCATTGAATATAAATAGATTAAATTCTAGATGGTGTAATTGAGGTTCTTTCAGTTGTAGTCAAAGACTGTAGTTTTTTTGACAATCACATTTCCATGGTAATTAGTATGTAGTTCTTAGTTTTTCCTTCACACATGAAAAAAAAAAAAAAGAACATGCTGTAAAAAGTTAAAGGGATCAATTTCTTTTCCTGTCATAAATACTAGAACCAACACTGTAATTGAAGTAATAAGACAGGCCTCATTTACATAAAAATTACAAATTTGAACAAGGTGGATGACATTTTTTTTTTTTAAGTTCATAGCAAAGCTGAGGGGCAGGTACAGGGGTTTTCTCATATAACCCCTGCCCCCACCCAAGCATAGCCTCCCTTGTTATCAACATCCCACCACCAGAGTGCTTTGTTTGTTACAACCGACGAACCTACATTGACATGACACTTCATACTCACCTGAAGTGCACAGGTTCCATTGTGGTTCATTCTTGGTGTTATACATTTTATAGGTTTAACCAAATGTATAGATATATAGTCATCATTGTGGTATCATACAGAATTTTTTCACTGCCCTAAAAATCTTCTGTGCTCTGCCTATTCATCTCTTCCCTACCTTCACCTCTGGAAACCACTGACCTTTTCATTGTCTCTATAGCTTTGCCTTTTCCAGATGTCATATAGTTGGACTCATACATAGAGTATGTAACCTTTGAAGGTTCCAACATATTTTTTCACAGCTCGATACCTCATTTCTTCATTTCTTTTTAGTACTGAATAATATTCCATTGTCAGGATGTACCACATTTTATTTATCCATTCACCTACTGAAGGATATCTTGGTTGCTTCCAAGTTTTGACAGTTATGAATAAAGCTGCTATTAACATCTGTTTGAAAGTTTTTATGTGGACATAAGTTTTCAACTTCTTTGAGTTGAATTGCACCAAGGAGTGTGATTGTCGGATCATATGGTAAGAGTATGTGTAGTTTTGTGGGAAACATCAGACTATCTTTCAAAATGGCTGTACTAGTTTACATTTTCACCAGCAATAAATGAGAGTTCCTGTTGCTCCACATCCCCGCCAACATTTGGTGGTGTTAGTGTACCAAATTTTGATCATTCTAATCGGTGTATAGTGGTATTGCATTGATGTCTTAATTTGCATTTCCCTGGTGATATATAATGTGGAGCATCTTTTCATATAAAGTAGACTCTTTGTTAATTGGAACTCAAGCAACCAGCAAAAATTTTTTGCCAGTCTCTTGAGATTTTTTCCAGTTGCTTGAGAGTGCCAAGTACTTGAGTTCTGGTTAATAGAGAGTCTACTTAAATTTATTCAGTATCTACCAATGCCCATGGGTGCCAATTAACTGAGGGTCTACTGTACTTATTTGCCATTTTTTTAATCTTCTTTGGTGAGGTGTCTGTTAAATCTTTGAGCTAATTTTTTTAATCAGGTGGTTGTTTTTTTGTTGAATTTTAATAATTTTTTGTATATCTTAGATAATAGTCCTACATCAGACATGTCTTTGGCAAATATTTTCTCTTAGTCTGTGACTTGTCTTCTCATTCTCTTGACATTTTCATTTAATTTTAATGAAGTTCAGCTTATCAGTTATTTCTTTTATAGAAATAAAAGAAATACCTTTGGTGTTATATCTAAAAAGGCATCACCATACCCAAGGTCATCTAGGTATTCTCCTATATTATCTTCTAGGGGTTATATATTACATTTTAGGCCTATGATCCATTTGAGATAGTTTTTCTAAAGGGCATAAGACCTTATGTGTCTGGATTCTTTTTTTTGCATGTGGATGTCCTGTTATTCCAGCAACATTTATTGAAAAAAAATATCTTTGCTCCATTGTATTACCTTTGTTTCTTTGTCAGAGATCAGTTTACTATATTTATGTGGATCTATTTTTGGCCTCTCTTTTCTGTTCCATTAATTTATGTGTCTCTTATTTCACTATTACCACACTGTCTTGATTACTGTGGTAATTACTTTATAGTGGGACTTAAAGTCAGATGAGGTCAGTCCTCCAACTTTGTTCTTCAGTATTGTGTGGGCTATTCTAGGTCTTTTACCTTTCCATATAAGATAAGTTTTAGAATCAGTTTGTAGATATCCATAAAATAACTTGCTGGGATTTTGACTGGGATTGCAATGAATCTATACATCAAGTTGGGAAGAACTGACATCTTGACAGTACTGAGTGTTCCTTACCATGAACATGGACTATCTCTCTACTTATATAGCTCTTACTTGCTTTCATTCATCAGAATTTTATAGTTTCCTCATATAAATCTTTTGCATATTTCATTAGATTTATGCCTAAGTATTTTATTTTAGGGTGGTGCTAATGTAAACGCTATTCTTTCTTTTTTTTCCATTTTACTTTATTGTTTGACAGAAGGTGTAGTTGTACATTGTTAGTTGTGTCATAGTTTCATTCCAAACAGGTGGATGTGGGGCCATGTGGTACAGGCACTGAACCGGGGGCCTCCCACATGGGAGGCAAGAACCTTTGCCACCATCCTGGTGGTTACCAGTGTGCCACAGTTCAGCATATGGGATTGCACAGGCTGGGGCTGGGAATTGAACCCCAGATTTCATGATTTGCAAGACAAGTTCTCAATCACTAAGCTATCCTGGCATCCCCTAAATGGTATTATTTTAAATTTCAAATCCTACTTGTTCATTGCTGGTGGTAATTTTTCATATAGTATGTTTAATATGTTATCCATAATCATTCATCTATATGCATATACCATTCATTCGTGTACCATGCACTGTTCTAGATGTTAGAGATGCAAAAGTGAGCAAAAATACATGAAATGGAGCATACTGGGAGGAAAGCAACAAATGTCATGTCATAGCTATGCTCACACCAAAAAGGGGAGGTTCACAGTTCTGTGAAGACACAAAGAGCAGTGGGAGCTGACAATCAGGGGTGCTTCTCTGAAAGAGTATAGGCTGAGGTGAGGTTTGAAAGAAGCCTAGTTGTTAATTAGGGGAGGGTAGGGGAGTTCCAAGCAAAGGGCATTGATTGTGAGAAGTCCTGTGGTGGGGAGAGTCTGGCACCTTTGAGGAACTGAAAAAGGCCAGTGGGATTGGAGTACAAAAGAATAAGGGTGGAGTGTGATGGGAGATAAAGGTGGACAGGAGAGGCCCGCAACTTTGTAGGCCAAGGCTGGGCTGGGATGTGGGCATTGGGGTAGAGGAGGCAATGTATGGTTAGAGCAGTCACTTTCAGAG